>CALNHX010003131.1:0-157661 GCA_940337035.1 Agriotes lineatus | reverse complement strand
TGTGCATAAAAGGTTTTTCGTGGTAAAAATGTGGTCAACTCGGAATTTCCCGTTCTTCGCTGATAATATGTAGATACTAACGAAGCGTGCTTGAGGCAGATTTTGAGAGGGGGTACCACTTTCCAACGGACGGAGCTCCAGGTCATATTGACTGATATAGGAAACACGGAAAGCGTTGCTTAGTTTTTTGCCTGTTAAGTGCAGGGTATGTATAGTTGTTTTTGCGTCTACCTGATTCTATTTTCGTAATTCGATATTATAGCAAGAAGTCTTAGGCGAAGGAAATGCATTAGGTTGGGAATCTCTTCGTAAGAAGTTCATCACGGAGAGCTTGCGATTGCTTGCGGTCAAATGGCAACTGGCGTTCAACGGCTGTCAGAGCGACAGTTGGGGGAGAGCGGATCGACCTCTTGAGTGGTGTTGCAGTTTGATTGGGCTCCTGAGGGGCTGGTAGTCGATGTCACAAGCGTAACAGGTTACCAGATAGTAAAACAAAGATAATCTTGTAATATTTCGCATATTCTCAAAAATAAGAACAGTTTATAATTCCTTAGTAATATTGACGCAAGTTAAGTGGGGTAGTGTTACGATACTACTACTGACCAAAACTAAAATTTTCAATAAACCTATATAAAGAATTGCTTCTTTCATTCAAACGTTAAAGGTTCAAGGATTGTGTTGTGCAGAATATACAGGGTGAGGCACATAAAGTGTTACAGAGCAATAGCACTCAAACTATTGATCATATCCAAAAATGTTTCAGACAAAAGTTTCAGTGTTCGAGAAGGCCGTCATACTGGGCCACCCTATTTTTTTATCGGTGGAGGCGCTGAAGCTACGTCAAGGTCAACTCCAGATTTTTAAATGGAACTACGTAATTTTTTTTCGATGACATTATTACCGATTTTTAGACAAATTCAGCTACCTGCAACACAAGGTCATTCTAGTTAGCAAAGTATGAAGATAGTCAAAAAATCGAAAAATATCAGAATAATCACTTTCAAAGGATCCACTAACCTTGGTTTGGTTCTACCTACAGAAGATGCTCGAAGTGATGACCCTCGACTTGTAAGCATTTGTTAATTCGCTGATGAAAAGACTGTCTAACTTCAACTAACATTTGTGGTGTAATTTCGGTACATGCTCGTCGTATTCTGTCTTTCATGTCGTCAGGCGTGGTAGGTGCTACCGCCATTACGCGATCTTTGACAAAACCCCATAAAAAGTAATCTGCTGATGTTAGATCTGGCGATCGAGGTGGCCAAGCTACAGGACCGCCTCGTCCTATCCACTTTTTGCCAAAAATCTCATTCATCACTTGTCTTAAACACAGAGCATAATGGGGTGGTGCACCGTCGTGTTGACTCGTGTTTGTTGCATTGTTGCATTTTTCGATGTTTCGACTATTTTAATACTTTGCGTGACTAGAATGACCTTGTGTTTCAAATCGCTGAATTTGTCTTCAAATTGGTAATAATGTCATCGAAAAAAAAATACATGGTTCCATTTAAAAAAGTGGAGTTGACCTTGACGTAGTTTCAGCGCATCCACCGATAAAAAAATAGGGTGGTCCAGTATGACGGTCTTCTCGAACACTGAAACTTTTGTCTGAAACATTTTTGGATGTGATCAATAGTTTGAGTGCTATTGCTCTGTAACACTTTATGTGCCTCACCCTGTATAGTGAAGTTTATAAGTTTTCTTCTACTTATATCAGTGTGCTTGAGAGTAATTAAACTTGTTGGCGCTCAAATAATTTGGACATCTCATTAATAAAGGATACACGACGTCTTCACTGTAGCTAGAGACTTTTATAGCGATCAATTTTTGAAAGTTAAAATATAGAAAGCTGACCTAAAGGTAAGAGAAAAGCTAACGCTCTATACAGATATTGACATTGACATTTAATAATAATGATTACACATTGACACTCCATTTACATGAATAAATTAAAAAAAAAGATAACCACTAGATTACAGAGCTATCCTATTTTTTTTTGCCGCAATTGTACTTGTGAATTATTTAATACTCTATATATCGAGAGATCCAAAAAAAACTGTTCCTCAGCGGGCTGTGGAAATTCAACGTATGAATAATATGTTGGTGACACTGTACGTCAATGTCAAATTCGAGGTTAGCAGGTTAGGATTTGCGTCATTTTGTGTCAAAACTGACGGAAAACCTAACCTGATAACCTCGAATTTGACATTGACGTACAGTGTCACCAACAGATTATTCATACGTTGAATTTCCACAGCCCGCTGAGGAACAGTTCTTTTTGGATCTCTCGATACTTAACTCTTATTCGTTGTTTCAGCTTCTCCAAGTTATTCAGGGGTATTTTAAAATTAGAATGTGTTAATGTATGGCCAACCAAAGGTCAGAAACTATTAGATCGTATGATTGTGGTGAAAAAGAGAATTCAAACTAGTTTGAAATTTTCGTTAGTTTTATATGCTTTATGGATATCTTGTTGCAAGAATCAACCAGTTCACAAACTCCGTAAAACGTTTGTCTGTCTGTGCGTTCTTAAGCAATTTTTAAATTTTAACTTCAGACTGAGATAGAAGATAAAAAAGTAGAATAGGAATGGCTCAAACAACGACCTATCTTGTGAAAAACATAGACAAAATTATGGAATATTTTAAAAAAGCTAATGAATGGGACTTATGATTTATGAATTCTAGGAATTCGTCTGGCTTGCATGTTCAACTGGTTCGAAGACGAATTGTTTTACGAACGTAATGTATATTTTCTACCGAAGCCGGACAACTCGGCGCCGCCACTTCGGCGCCGCCACTTCGGCGCCGCCACTTCGGCGCCGCCATCTCGGCGCGGGGCCAGCTCGGTGCCGAATTCAAATTCGCAAACTACAGTAACTACGTAAGAAAATTATTATAAACAAATAATAAATAAAGTTATCGCCAACAAGCTGGCATCAAATGAAAAAAAAATTTAGAATTTCTTGGAAAATCAAACACTGACGACCAGAGGTGGTTGCAGAGTTATTACAAATGGGCCAAACAAAAGTTGTCACGTGACTTCCGTTATCAGTAAAATATTACATTTTTTAAAAATCATTACGAAACATGTATTTAATAGTCAAGGTAGAGACACATTTTACGAAAAAAAGTTTTCTGGCCTTGAGATTGTTCAGTCAGCTAAAACTAACACACTAAAAATCTCGTGGAAATCTTGCTTAATTTCCGAAAAATAGCACTTTTTGGATTTACACAATTTCGAAAAACGCCATTTTCTAACTAAGTAAAGTGCCTTTTATGTGACAAGTATTTCTTTAATTTTATTTCCCAAATCAAAGAATTTTATTTTTAACAGTTTTTTTTATTATGAAATAAAAAACTTTGTAAAAAATATTTGTTTTTCCATATGGGACCTAAACATAAAAGAAAATGTAAGAGATCAAAGTTGGCCGAGGATTTTGAAATTTGGTATATCAGCCTAGATGTTGATTCTAAACAACTTTTCATAATAACTTTTTGTCGTATTCGCTACATAAAAGGCACGCTACTTTACAGTAAAATAGGTTTTTTTAAAACTTCTAAGGCATACTTGATTTTTCAAAACTGAAATTCTGTTAGAAATTCGTCTTTAAACAAGCAGGGCTGAACCCCAAAAAATGAAAATTTAAATCTAGAGTTTTTTATCTGTAAAAGAATCGTTTCACCTATCCGGGGACACACTGTATATACAGGGTGATTTTTAAGTTGATTCTTTCCTTTTACCAGGATATAAAGCTAAAAAATAAGCTTTTTTTCTCATTTGCCACTTTTCCGAAATATCAAAACTAAAGGAGGTACAGGATGTTAAAGTTTCAAATTAAAAACTAAACTTTGGCGCAAAGGCGGCTGGACAACTTTATTTTTGTTTATCTCTGTTGTTAAGCAATGACCTCTCAACTAGTTTCCCATTGTAATTTTCTTAATGTTATTGCTACAATAATGGCTTATGTTTATGAAAATAATGAAGGAGTGTCGTCAAAATGCCGCTGCCGCATCGCTCTGATACATGGAACGTGTGTGTAGAAGCGAATGCTGATAATTTTGAACATATCATTTAAGTTAGATTAAGTTTAGTTTAATTTTTGTTAAGTAATTTTAGTTCTGAATTTGAAACTTTAACACCCTGTACCTCCGTTAGTTTTGATATTTCGCAAAAGTGATAAATGAAACAATAGCTTACCTTATTAGCTTTATATCCTGGTAAAAGGAAAGAATCAATTTAAAAATCACCTCGTGTACAGGGTGTCCGGAAAATACGTGTACAACGGAAGACCACAAGTTTCTTTGCCCAAAATATGATGATTTAAAATGATTAACTTTTTTAAATGTTTCAACCCCCTGTATAATCACTACAATTTTTTTTCTAAATAGTTACTTTAATTTATAACCTATTTCCTCTCTTACAATATTCTACCTGGGTGAACGGTTTAGCCACAAAAATATTTTCTATATCCCTACAAGCCTAGTGTTGAGTTACAATTACCTACTGATTCAGGCTTGTAGAAAATATTTTTTGTGGCTAAACCGTTTACCCAACTAAAATTTTGCAAGAGAGGTTATAGCTTCTAAAATAAAGTAGCTATTCACAAAAAACATTGGTAGCGATTATACAGGGGGTTAAAAAAATATGGATGGATAATTTACTGTGACAATGTTTTTAAACACTCTGTAATTTTCGAAATTAAGGTTTATTCCACAAAAGGCTATAGTTTACTGGTACAAACGCATGGTCAAAAAATGAATAAAATCTATCAAAGATTTTTTGACTTACTTGAAAAACTAATCATTTTTGAAGACCTCTAGCGGCTAAACTAAGCAACTTTGTATATAAGTTGAGTTAAATCATCATATTTTGGGCCAAGGAACTTGTGGTTTTTCGTTGTACACGTATTTTCCGAACACCCTGTATACAGTGTGTCCCCGGATAGGTGAAACTACTCTTGTAAAAGGTAAAAAATTCTCGATTTAAATTTTCATTTTTTGGGGTTCAGCCTTGCTTGGTTAAAGGCGAATTTCTAACAGCATTTCAGTTTTGAAAAATCAAGTATGCCTTGGAAGTTTTAAAAAAATCTATTTTATTTGAAATCGGCATTTAAGTACCTCGAAATCGTCATTAAAATACGAGAAATCGGCATTAAAGTAATCCATTGTTTTACGACGTCAACATAACCTACAAAAGTTGGTTAAAATGTTATAATTTCACAATTACTCGATTTCAAATAAAACATAGTGTACGCCTCGGCACTGAAGTTCCTTTTTATCCCTCATGTGGCTCATTTGCCAAAGTTAAACTTTAGGGCCTTGGTATGCAAACTACTATTACTGTAGAGTAGCGTGCCTTTTATGTGGCAAATACGACAAAAAGTTATTAAGAAAAGTTATTTAGAATCAACATCTAGGCTCCTATACCAAATTTCAAAATCTTCGGCCAACTTTGATCTCTCACATTTTTTTATATGTTTAGGTCTCATATCAAAGAATTTTACTTTTAACAAAGACTGCTATGGAAAAACAAATATGTTTAACAAAGTTTTTTATTTCACAATAAAAAAACTTTGTTAAAAATGAAATTCTTTGATTTGGGAAATAAACATTAAAGAAATATTTGTCACATAAAAGGCACTTTATTTAATTAGAAAATAGCGTTTTTCGAAATTGTGTAAATCCAAAATGTGCTATTTTTCGGAAAGATTTCCATGAGATTTATAGTGTGTTAGTTTTAGCTGACTGAACAATCTCAAGGCCAGAAAACTTTTCTTCGTAAAATGTGTCTCTACCTTGACTATTAAATACATGTTACGTAATGATTTTTTAAAAAATTTAATATTTTACTGATAACGGAAGTCACGTGACAACTTTTGTTTGGCTCATTTGTAATCACTTTGCAACCACCTCTGGTCGTCAGTGTTTGATTTTCCAAGAAATTCTAAATACTTTTTTTTTCATTTGATACCAGCTTTTTGGCGATCACTTTATTTATTATTTGTTTATAATAATTTTCTTACGTAGTTACTGTAGTTTGCGAATTTGAATTCTGCTCCGAGATGGCCTAGCGCCGAGTTGGCTGGCGCCGAGATGGCTCCGCGCCGAGTTGTCCCGGCGCCGAGCGGGCCCCGCGCCGACGGCGCCGAAGTGGCGGCACCGAGATGGCGGCGCCGAGATGTCCTAGACCCATTTTCTACGGTTCACAATTTCATATTTTGCAAATTCAAGCCCAAAAATCTACATAAAACATTCATGCTTTTATTAATTGTACTACCTTTTTTCGTAATTGAGCAAGAGCAGTTCACACACGGTACCCTGCAAGACTGTAAAACAAGTCAAACTTCTGGAAGATCCCGAATGGAAACAAGAAAGAAAGAAGAGCCAGAGATGTTGTGCAAAGTAATGACAGGAGATGAGACTTAGGTCCATTATTGGAATCCTCAGACCAAGCAGGAATCAATGTCCATAAGAGTTCGCCGCTTCAAAAAAAAATCGACATAAGCGTTTGCAGGCATATCGACGGTTTGTTAGGTCACTACGGAAATAGTTTAATTAATTACAAGTGTAAATGTAAAACAATTACTGTCAGTGCCTATTCTATCACACTTGGGAAACTACATCGTGCTATACAAAAAAGGGGCCGAATTTGTTGAAAAAAGAGGTTTTGATTCTTCACGATAATGCAAGAGTGCACAAGACCCAATCTGTTCAAGCTTTGATGCAAAAATTATGATTCCCTGAGATACAGCCCTTATATGACCACATGCGACTACTATCTATTCTGAAACTCAAAAATAAAAACCTACGAGCAGCCGGATTTTTTCTGACGAAGAACTTATTATTGCAACTCCCGAAAAAGAGTGTAGAGTTAGGTGGTGACTATATTAAAAAATAAGAAATCATTAGTAATCTAGGTATTTTTCTTCTACCCTAGGTAGATTATTAATTTAGTGTCCCTCGTATGTGAATAACAATAATAGTCTCCATGTATTAATCTTTAAATTAGTTTGTATGTAAACCAAAACAGTTTTGATATATTGCAATGGTTTGATCTGTGTTGTAATATTATAATGAAGATGATAAAATAAATAGCAATTACCACTACCTGCAAATATTCTTTTATTTCATACTGATGTCAAAAATGACATTTTTCGGATTATTTATGGTACAAAAAATGGAACATTAAAATCCTAGTACTTTAAAGTAAAATTTTAAAGTTCAAGCACTTTAAAACTTATTTATTGTACAAAAAATGGAACATTAAAGTCCTAGTACTTTAAAGTAAAATTTTAAAGTTCAAGTACTTGAAAATTATACGTCAGTTGTTGACATGAAATTTGAAATGATTTACAACTTTTTATTTAAAATTCATTAAACTTGCAGTATGAAATAAACCGTTGTATTCACCACGAACGAAAAGTGTTTTTAAAGGTCCTCGCAAGTAAAGTAAACAGTATTGTGCCCTTTATTATACTTCATCCATCTGCAATTTAATCTTACAGAGGCTAGCTCGGTAGGCAAGATGACTCATATCTCAAAGCTGGGTTCCCTGATACGTTAATATTAAACTCGTGTGATACGCCACTGGACTATAAATTTAACTCGAGCGCGTAGACGCACAAATCGGTTTATTTTGGTTAGTGTTTCGTTTTTGTGATTTAAACTAATAAAAAATGTTTTATGAGCGATTTACAAGGTAAATTTTGAATTATCGCGCTCTTAGCGTCACTAATTCTCATTTGTTTGCAGGCAAAAACCCTCCACTTCGTTGTTACAACATTAATTTGTTTTTTGGAGCGTCGCTATGGGATCAACATAACCTCAAACTTGATTATGGCAATTACTGGATATTTGATTTTTTATAGATGCTAAACTCTGCCTGGGTCTCGTTCATGAAGGTTTGCTCTAGTAGTCATGCGAATTTCCGGTTGCTTGTCAGGCCATTTTGGTATTTTAATTAGCCACCTAGGCTTTAGGGCAGCGTGCCCGTATGCTAAACCCTTTTAGTTACTTATTTGGCTCCATCGCCTAATTCCATAATAATGATTTTGCACATATTTGGCCCCAAACGCAGTATTTATCGTCAGTTGGAGCACCCCTTTGCTGGTACTTTGGCAGCCGGGTGTTATCGCTCGCAAGAATTCCGAACCTTCTAGAAATCACGCCGTTGAGGCGACTGCGAGGCTTCGTGCTATCTTTGTCACCGGCACTTATTTGTTTTATTGGACGCATCGCCATTGGCTGTCTTTGTTACCGGAACTTATTTGTTTTATTCAGCGCATCGCCATTGGCTGTCGAGAGTCACGTGGTAACGCCGTTTTGGCTCACGCCACTGCAGGGGTCGTAACACTGCTTGCTTGGGCAGTTCAGCTCACGCCGTTGATCGAAGAAGTCGCAGAGTGTGCCGTTTCGCGGCGTTCCCGCCATTGGCGGGGACGCCAGCCTGTTTTTCCCGTCTCGTGCTGTTTCAGCGAATGTTGTGTAAATTTCCGTTGTTTGTTAGCACCGTTGCTGTGAAAGCCTTCCTATTTCCCGTGCTGTTACAGCGAATATGCCGTAAACTGTTTCGCCTTTAAGAGGTCGCGTGTGATTGTGCAAGTGGCAAGTCTTTACGCCAAAGCATAGGTGTGTGAAGGGCTTCACGGGGCCAGTTCTGTGTTTGTGAGAAAGGGGGCTTTCCCTTTTCAACTCGCTGTTTTCGAGGATCTTTCTAAGCAGGACGAAGTAGGCCTCTTTGCCGCCGTAAGTGTGCTCTCAGGAGAGCGTCCTAACGCCGCCATCTTGGCGGATTCCAGCCCGTTTACCACAGATGCCGTGTTTCGGCGATTTAGCTGCCACAGACTGCCGCCTTCTACCAACTGACTGCACGCAACTCTCATAGACCGTCTACGGACTAAGGTATTTGTAATTACAACCATTTAAACATATTAACTGTCGCTTGTGCGAGCGGTGGTGCTTTTGTGCTCAACTTTGTGTGGGCGGATGCATGCCCCCTTGCTTGCTTGTCGCGGCTTTTAATGCCGGTTTGAGGCCACCATGCTTCAAGACGCTACTTTGGTAGCCTACTAGTAAGTTCATGTGCGCGAGTTTCGCGTTTCATCGCCTAAATAGCTAAAGAACTCTGCGCCTATGTTTTGGTGTTACGTTTGTGCTAACTTTTAATTCAGTAACGTTAGGTGCGCGAGCTTCGCTATACTGTACCGATTAATACATAAATGGAATCAACGCCTCGCCGTGCTGAGCCTGGCGCGCCCTAATCTGTTCGAGCTCTTTGTTTATGTTTGCGAGGGCTTTGTGCTTTGCTTATCAGGTGTTAACTGCAGCCAACGACTGCGTGGGCGACGTAGCAGGGGCTGGCAACTATTCCAAATTCGCATGCTTTAGTGAGGCTTTAGTTAGGCCTTCAATTAAATCGTCGCGCATTTGTGCGGCGTCGTGCTTTGCTGCTAGCTACACTGCTCCCGTTGCCTTTGCAGGTCGGCGTCTGTTATCGCGAACTAACGCGCCCTTTTCCAGAGTGCGTATTTCTAAACTGTACTCTAATATGTAAAGTGTCGAGCCCACTGCGGCCGGCCACCCATAGTGTGTTGTTTACTAGCATAGCGCGTCCATCAGCTGGTGCTTAACGTAAGAAATAACATAAGCTTGGCGGCACGATTTGCTGCCCAGATGTAGTTATCGACCAATAGACGCATATTTAATTAAGGGACGTATTATTCCTATTCGACCTGTGCATGCTTTGTTTCAGATAGCGCCTTTTTCAGTGTAAAGATTGGTGTACGGCGAGACGTGAGAGATCAGAGCGTGCAGGTAGGTCCAGTGGTTGCGCAGTCTCGGCCCAAAGAGTCCCAATATTACCATTCCAGTATTTGCGATCACGAAATTGTTATTTGAGCTTGCAGCTCATGAGAATTCTTATCGACGGAGTATCTCGAATACTTCGCCCCCGTCTAACCGCCCAGGCCCGGTTATTCGGGTTAAGACAGGCTTGGTGGCGCCCTCATTATTTTACCGTTAGTTACCGACCTTCTGGCCGTTACCCTCAGATAATCTCGTGAAAGGACCCGCCCATCTCCACTGAAAGTCTAGCTCGGCCTAACTTGTTGCGGCGTGGGTGGCGGCCTAAGAGATATTTCGTCCCGATTTCGTCAGTTACGGCCCGCGCCGGCAGTTTCGTTATTGTATGAGCCGGTGCGGTGTCGTAAAGTCAGTTTAAGACCGTAACATGCTAACACCGTTACTTTTAGTAAAATTTGGTACCTTGTCGATGAAAGCTGCGGCAGCTCATTCGGACTGCAGCTCCCGGTGATATCTGCCGGATACGGGGTCCTGTGGTGCTGCTAGCGTTGTGGGGGCATCCTATACGCTGTGCTGGTATGCTGCTGCTAAAATCTTGGGCCCAGGAATTCAAAATGGGCCCTGGCTGATGTTCGGGAACTGCGTTGGCTTCCCCGATGTCCTCGGGATGTGGTCACGATGAAAAATTATTTTTGGTGAGGGAAAATGCTCCCCACATTCTCACAGGTGCACTAACAATTTCTTGACACACTGGTGTACTTTTTATAGATAAAATTAATGATTTACTAGGTAAAATATGTAAATTTCAGAGAGCACAAATACTGGTTGTCATTCAATAATTTTTATTCAATTGTCTCGCTCTCCTGGTCGTTAATAACAATTGCCTATCTAAGTTATACAAAACGAAAATTGACCAAATACAATACAATAACTTCTTAACTAAATTTAACTTATAATTAGAATTATGTTCAAAAATTCTTATTTCTAAAATATTGTTCTTTTAATTTTGGTTTTAAATTGTCTCATAGCGCCACTACATTTTGCTTTGTGTAAATTGTCCTTATCACTCACGTAATTACACTGACTTGTTTTTTCAATCACCAATTTTGTTTCAAATCCTGCTGTGTCCATTTCTTGTAATTTTCTTAACTGTTCGCTTTTCTTCAAATTTTCGAATATTGCTGTCCCATAATTATAATTGCCCTGTTGCGTTTGATTTATGCTCGTTGCAACGTATCATCATAATTCTGCTTCAATTACCTTTATTTAAAATGCTCATAAACATATCCTATTTAATTATTCTGACATCTACGCTTCAATTAACACGCACATATTATAAACCTTCCTGTGACAGTTCTATTTATTTTGGTTCGGCTTTAATTTTGCACAAATCTCTTATTTTTAGCTAATTTAGAATTATCGATTCCAATCTATGAAAAACGAGCTCTGCCCTTTGCCTTTTCTATTCAATTCAATTCATTACTACCAGTATTTCTTTGCAAATGTAATTACGGATTGCAGTTGCATGAACTACCCCAACTCTGTGCTATCTGACTTGCTTTATTTATTTGTTGTGCTGCAAGCAGAGTTGAGTAGCGGGCTCAATACCATCTCAATATTAGTAAATACTATCTATTTGTAACCACAAGCATATTAGTTTAAATTCATTGGTAACTTATCAAACAAATCACATCATGTTGTTTGTGCGTCCAGCGTCCCTACATTAAAAATTACAAAATCATGATTTAAAATGATTTTAACTACTTTTTTAACTTACATTTAATGAACATTTGGGAAAAGTCTAACTTACAAAATAATTGTCAATGTTTTGGTGCAACACACCGTTATCAAAAAACAAAAGACGATCTACGAGAGCCTGGTCTGCTAAATTTTGAGGGTACAAATGGCGCTTGTCCTTGGTTGCGAATTTCTGCACCAAATACTTGGCGATAGCTCGACTGCAACAAATTCACGAGTTTAAAAAATGGGTTGTCGTTTGAATGTGTGGTCTAGTTAACTTTGGAATTGTTGAAGTCATGTGGTTGTTCACTTAACCTCACATTTAATTCAATATTTGCTTCAAATAGTACACAAGTTATTGGTAGTAGAAAGTTATTCGTCTTATTATAACCACCACTAACTTACTATCAAAAATCAGCTCGTTGCAATTGCTGGTTAAAGAGCTTACAAACAGCAGTTACGTGTTATGACAGTTAAAAATGTGCTTGTAGTATGTGCTACGACGTACATGAACAACGAGCACAGCTAACTAGATCACAAATTCCAATGAACACCCGTTACAAAAACTAATAAACTAAACAATATTTATTTATAGTACAAGTGGGTCGTGATAGAAAAAATGTTTGACTCGTGAAGTCGTGGATCGGCCAAGTAGGGGAAATTTTTTAATGTTGTAAATTCCAATGACCCACGTGTGCTATATAAATTTTATCTACGACAGTGTGTAAAATTGCCTTTTAGTTGGCAGTTTTAAGTTTGTAAAACGACTGTTTTCATTAGTTTACGTCGTCAGTAGTAACGTATTTAAAAGATTTCATTAGACACGTTGTGTGTAGCAACGTGTTTTAAAATTTTTTAAACACACAAAATTACGACCGGTTGCTGGTAATCCTAATTTACATTTTTTTTCATATTTACCGTGTTTTCTAGATTCTATCGTAAATAAAATATTGTACGATACACATGGGTAAAGCAACTTTAGTCACTCGCGGGGCTTAAAACTCTCGCTCACTCGCGTTTTAACTCTACCCCACTCGTGCCTAAAGAGTAGCTTTACGCAATTGTATCGTAAATTACTATTATCCATCGTCTTAAAGCTCAAAACACTTTAATATAATAACTAACACTACTTTCTTCGAAATAGTGTTTTTATCCGAGCTTCTTCTAGGACGTTCCTTTGAATGTATCCAACTATCGGTCCGTATGAAATTCCACCAGACTCTTAACACGAGAGGAAAATTAGAGTTATGGGGAAGATGGGTAGATCCGGCAATCGTCATAAATTTTCCAATCTGGCAAGGTAAGGTTCACCAAATAGCTATATTTACGGAACGCTACGTTCACATGACAATCACAAAAACCCTTAGCTGGATTATCCCTCGTCAAATCTAAAAATAATTGACCCCGTAACTCTTACTTCATAAAACAAGCTCTTTGCTCGATGTTTTCTAGTCAACTGCTCAAACTGAATATACTTTCCCGTACTGACTCAACCACACGAAATGTTAATCCCTTCTTCCTTCTTTCTTTTGCGCGCCAAATACATGGCGGTATTTAAACAACCCTAAAATTCAGTTAGTTTACGGTGTTGAATTTTTCTCAGAAGTTCCCTCAAATGAGTACCATGTTTAAAACTTATATTATGAATTTACTCCTTTTCTGGACAGGGGTTGGTCATGGAAATGCGGCAGAAGACCAAGTTTGATATTCCAGTAAGTATCGCAATATGAAATTACGATACGAATATCGTACAATACTTTATCTGCTATCAATAATTTTAATTATTTTATTAAAAAATAATTAATAAATGAGAAGTAATAATATAAGGAACATTAAACTAGTAGGCACTGCACGTATTTGTCAGAGTGCTGTCACTGTCAAGTTGAGTAATCCTATCACTGGTGTTTTGAAAATGAATTCAAAGGACGAAAGTATTTGCTCAGATACTGAGTTGCTAGAGGCTATATAGAAACATCCACAGAAAATAAAAGAAAATAATAGCCACTAAAATTATGGGAGAAAATGAAAATGTCTCCAATATCGAAAATTTCCTTGAACGTATTGTATTAGTAACTGCGCTGCTCCTACACATGCGTGAATTAATATCTCTTATTGTAAATATTTTGTAATCAACGTAACACACCTCCAACTAGGTCTGCGGTAGAGGCTATAATGGCGGCAGTCGAAGAAAGGGTGCAGGCGTTACCCTCTGCTAAACAGTCGATTGATTTGAGAGAAGTTTATTATTATTATTTGTACAGATTAACTTACAACTATATAACATATACATATAGACAAAAGAAAGAAGATGGCGGATTGGCGTCCGTAGTCGGATGCTGGTGTAGTCCTTCGGCGGCTGAAGTGGCACAGCGTCCTGGAAGCGGCTGGGGCTGCAGGAGCGGGCGCAGGTCATCCTCTCGGGGGCGGCGACTGAAGTGGCGCGGCGTCCTGGGAACGGCGTAGGCGGCTGGAACGGGCGCTAATCATCTTCTCGGGGGGGCGGATAAAGTGGCGCGGCATCATGGGACCGGCTTAGGCGGCAGGAGCGAGCGCTGAAGTGGCTCGGCATGCAAGTCCCAAGAAGACGGCAGGCGGCTATGTTCAGCGAAGGCAACAGGCTCTAAGTCCAGTGAAGGCGACAGGCTCTAAATCCAGCGAAGGCGACAGGCTCTAAGTTCAGCGAAGGTGGCAGACAGCTAAGTCCAGCGAAAGCGGCAGTTCGGTGAACGACAGAGTCCAGATGGGCAGCTTGTCCCGAATTGACAGAGTCCAGGCTAGGTGACTTCCTTCTAGGCTGGTTGGACTCCTGGAGATGGCGGCTGATGATCCTAGAATAGCTGCTTGTTCGACCCGCCGAGGCGGGGATCTGGGTTTTTCTATTTAAAGGGGCCAGCTCCTTTGTGCTCCGCTTCCTCGATGCTTATTGGCCCGTGGAGCAAAGACATATTTCTGGGGGGGATTGTAGAAGCGTAACGCTAATTACTTGGAGCGTCTAATTAGCGGTTTGATTTTTCAATGATTGGCTTCCTGACAAAGAAACACGAATTTTGATACTAAACAAGATTGGTTTAGCTTGTTATTGCCCGTTGTCGTTGGGGCTTAGGGTAATCTAATTTCCGGACATTTTTACCCCGCGTTTCGCCAATTCAATTGATTCAGCGGTGGGCTGAAAGATTCAGCGGTGGGCTGAAGTACATTACCTTCCTTGTAATTTTGCGCGTCTATTGGTACCAAACAATTGATAGTTTACTTGAACGCTATGCAATTAGTTACTTTAAATACAGCTATTTCTGCATATTCAAATAACCTCGGCGCACTTAAGGGCTCTTTTTGCCAGCGAAAAGCGACGGTTTGTTTCGGGGACTCACCGGCCGCTCTTAGGCCTGCGAGTTAATTTATGGCTTCCGGAATTAGCGTTTTGTGGTGCGGCAGAAGTTCTGTTAAAAATCCCTGCCTTGTCTGGCACCTTCCATTATGGCTGTGAATTTCCTCAATTATGGCCCCATATTTTGATTGCGCGCTTCGCTGTCTTACGTGTTTGGACATATTTGATATTTTCATTAGGTAGCTTAATTTTCCCCCCTTCTAATGAGTCCAAATTCGACTTGTTTTGGCCCAGCTGTGTATTTTTCATTGCGTTTTTAAAATTAGCAGTTTTCTGTAAGATACATCAATATGTTCAGCATTTAACTCTGGTTCTTTTAGGACGTAAAAGTTATTGCCTGTGAAAACTCGGCTTTTGAATTCCCAGACATGAACTTGTATCAAACGTTTATCGCATTAGATATGGCAATGTGATATGTCATATTCGAAGTTAGCAGGTTATGTTTTGCGTTAGTTTTGAGACTCACACAAAACCTAACCTGCTAACCTCGAATTTGACATAAACTTACAGTGCTGCCAACAATAAACTTCAGTACTGCCAAACGCGTTCTTCTCATGGTAATTTTGGTTATTTTTTGACATTTAGTGTCCCTTGTATATAAAAATTTAATATTTTACATTTCTTTTTAAATGCTTCGTTTTACAGAACTCTCATGTCAGTTTAAGTACTCGCTGGCGCTCGTACTCAAACCAGCCATTCTTGTTCGGTAAAACATCACTTTTCTATACTAATTGCGTAATATACTATTATATCTGGGACGCCCCCAGATGCGATGGTTCGACGACCTGAAAAAAACTACATGGCTGAATTGGTATGGAACAGCACAAGATCGACAGGGATGAAAAGAATATAGAGAGGCCTATATCCACAGGATAGAGAACGGCTGAATAAGAAGAAGAACAAGAATAACAATTTTATTACCACCTTAGTTTATCGCATTAGTACGGTGAAGTATGTCATTACGATATTTAACATATAAAAGTTGATAAAATGTCTTTACGACAGAGCTAATTATTTGCTATAATAATGAAATTATTCAGCACTTCTCTATGTTAAAGTATAAAGAATGTCAGTAACATAGTTTGCTCATTGATATTTATTCAAGTGCGATCACCTACTCGCCTCTCATGCCGCCCATATACAAAAAAAGACAATGTAAAAACTTTTCTGGAATTTAAATGTGTTCAGTTCCGCTTTAATAAATTAGAAGTGGAAAACTAAATTCTTATAACTACCGCTCCGTTATATATAATTATTGCTGTTAATTTATTATGGCAATTAAGATATACACCTCTATTGTAAATTATTTGTTTTAGCATTATAGGTCAACATGAATGAAAATGCATTGAGAAATAAAACTACGTATTTGATTTTGTTGCCTACAAAATAATTGTTAAACTTCCTTCTCAAAATAGAAAACCGAAACGTTTACTTGCAGACGTGTTATGAAAACCTAATACTTAAAAAAATGTTAAAAAGAACAAGATTGCTTTAGGAAGCAACCAAGCATTAATAAAATTGAACAATTAGGAAATTATCGAGAAATAAAAGGTTAAAAAAATGTTAATAATATTTCAATTAAGCTATAAAATATTTAAAGTTCAATATCTTATTGACTTGCATAAATGTGCCGAAAGGAATACGTCCGGAGCCGCTGAGTAATTAATACAGAGATGTTGCCGAAAAAGTATGCACCTACCGTTTTAAACATGGTAACCTACAGGATGCTTCGCAATCTAACTTAAAATGTAGGTAGAAACGAATTCCAGATAAATCGAGTTAATATTTTCGGTTAATAGTAATACTATTATCATATACAGGGTGGTCAAAAAATAGCGCATTATCTGTGCGGTACGTTGTAGGCCTTCACAAACTAATAACAATTTTGAATATCAATTTAAATTTTTCACTTCAAATACAAAGTTTCAAGTTTAGCAGCTGCGGGTACATTTTTCCTAATTGATGTAGAAATAAGTAACTGATTTAGGTTACTACTATTCAAAAATACTTCTTTAATTGTCCTGCCACCGAAATATTCTATTTATAATCAAAATATTGCAAGTCACTTTTTGTAAAAAATACGAAGAACGTTAACATTTGATTTAGTAAGAATGAGAAAAAAATCCACGGCATTCTAACTTTTAAACATATTCAGTTATTATTACTCTCTTGGCCGGGCTCCATAGCTCAGTGGTAAGCATTCTGGCTACTGATCTACGGGTCGAGAGTTCGATCCCCGATCCCGATAAGGTTAAAAAAAAATTAAATGCGGATGAACACCTCTACAGAATACCGTCATTCGGAAGTGATGTAAAGCCGTGGGTTCCATGTTACTACGATGTGTAGCATGTAAAAGATCCCTTGCTAGGGTTAGAACTCCTTAGTCTCGGCACAATTCTAAGTAGGACTAAGATACGTGGTACTCTGCATGCCTGGACCTTGTCCACAGGGTTGGGAAAAAGGCCTATGAAGGTCTACTTGCTAGACATGAGTCTCCCCAAAAATACTACTACTACTATTACTCTCTTGTCAAATAACCGTCACTAAAAGATACCGGTTTAGTATTAAGTATTTGGGAATTGTACGTAGTTATAATGTACACTTTCAGAGAATATGACGATAGGTATATGGTTTTTGGTCAAGCCAATGGTAACTTTCGAGCAGCAATTCTGTATGCAGAAACATACCCCAATAGGATACATCCTGATCCAAATTTTTTTCAAAGACTTGATCAACGCAGCAGAGAGACCGGAACTTTTGTATCTAGAGTTTTAGATAGAGGCCGTTCTCGAGTAAGAAAAACACCACAACTTGAAGAACAAGTATTAGAAATTGTAGCTGAAACTCCAACTACAAGTTCAAGATCTGTTGGCCAACTAGTAGGGATACACCACGGGCTAGTTCTCGATATTGTAAGAGACGAGCATTTACATCCCTAACATTATTTAAAAGTACAGGCACTAAGTCTCACTGACTTTGAACCTAGAATGGATTTATGTAATTGGTTACTGGACCAGGAACCAAATCTACTAAGAAAAGTTTTGTAGATTGACGAAGCTTGTTTTACCAGAGACGGCTTTTTCAATATGCACAATTCTCATTACTGGTCTGTTGCGAATTCTCATTTTGTACATGAACATGGATATCAACACCGGTTTGCTGTAAATGTTTGGGCAGGAATATTAGGGGAGCACCAAATTGGGCCGCTTTTTTGCCACATCGGTTGTATGGAGATTCTTTCCTAAACTTACTGAAGAGTGACCTACCTAATTTAATGAAGGATATCCCGTTAGCGAGTAGGCAAGACATGGATTCAATTGGATGGTGCTCCACCACAGTTTGCTTGGCCTGTTCGTAACTGACTCAACAATCATTATCCGAATAGATGGATAGGACGAGGTGCAGCTGCTATGTGAGCAGCCAGATCTCCAGACTTGCATCCTCTTGATTTCTTTTTATTGGGGATCATCATCATCATCATCGACCTTTATTCTATCCATTTTTGAATGTAGGTTTCCCCAATTTCCTTCCATTGTCTTCTATCTTGGGCTATTCTTTTCCACATCAAGCCCGTGTGTTTTTTCACGTCGTCCTCCCATCTCATCTGGGGTTGTCCTCGTTCTCTCTTCCCCAGCCAGGGGCGCCAATTTGTTATTTGCGAGTTCCATCTTTCATCACTATATCTTGCGTTCTGGCCGGCAAACTGCCATTTTGATTGTGCCACTTGTTTTCTTATGTCTTTAACTCTGGTTCTTTCTCTTATCCAGCTGTGTCGTTTTCTATCATTTAAGGTTATGTTCAGCATTTGTCTTTCCATTGCCCTTTGTGTCACCGCTAATTTTTCCATATTACGCTTGGTCAGCGTCCATATCTGGGCTCCATAGGTTAAAACAGGTAAGACGCAGGCGTCGAACACTTTTGTTCTAAGGTGTTGCGGGATTTTTATGTTTTTTAATATGTGGCTTAGTCTACCGAACGCGGCCCATCCTAATTTTCGTCTCCTTGTGATTTCTGTTTCCTGGTTTTCTTTATTCAATTTAATACGTCGGCCTAAATAAATGTATTCGTTTACTTGTTCTAATGTCTGGTTATATTTAGATGTTCTTCTGTATTTGTCATTACTTTCGTTTTGTAACATTCATCTGCAATCCGACTTGTTTGCATTGTTCATTTAGTTCTTGGATCATCGTTTGTAACTGGTCCTCGTCCTTAGCCACCCACATGATATCATCTGCATACTTGACATTATTTAGAAATTTTCCGTTGATGTTGATGCCCTTTGTCTCCCAGTCGAAAATGTTAAAGAGGTTTTCCAGTGCTGCTATAAATAGTTTTGGTGAAAGAGGGCCCCCTTGGCGTACTCCTCTATTTATAGCGATATTTTCTACTTGCTGTTCTTGTATTTCGATGTTGGTTGTTGCATCCTGATAAATATTGTGGATCAGTGTCATGTATCTGTGATCTATTCTTGCATTCCATAGTGCTTTTTGAATTGTCCATTCTTCAATGGTGTCAAACGCCTTCTGGTAGCTATTAGCGCGATGAACAGAGGCAGGGGGTATTCATTCACTTTCTCTATTAGTAGTTTGACAGTTAATAAGTGGTCTGTGGTGCTAAAGTTCTTTATAAACCCTGCTTGTTCATACGTAAGGAAGGATTCTAATTTGTTATTAATTCGTTTTAGAACTATTCTCGTGAAGATTGTGTAACTGTGTGATAGGAGTGTGATTGGCCTATAATTTCCAAGGTCTTGCTTGTCACCTTTCTTGAATAGTAATATTGTATTTACCTCTTTCCACTCGTTTGGTATTGTACCTGTTTCTAGGCATTTGTTGTATAATGTTTTTAATATCTTCATTACTTCTACTCCCCCGTCTCTCAGTAATTCTTTTGTTATGTCGTCTCTTCCGGGTGTTTTTTTTTGTTTTTTTTTTATTTCTGTTATTGCACTAGTTATTTCTTCTTCTTAGATCTCTGGTATGTCTTCCGAGCTTACATTTAGGATTTTATTCTTTAACATTTGTTCCATTTGATGCGTGGGGTTTTGTTTTGACTCGTATAATTTGCTATAGTATTCTTTAATTATTTCCTCTGGTTCCTTTGTATGTCTTAACTCTTTTCCTTCCTTATCTTTTAGAGCTATTGGGGATATGTAAAGTCAACAGTTTATGAAACCCCACCAGAAAGCGAACAGAAGCTGAGAGACAGTATTGTAGTTGCTGCTCATACAATCACTCCTAACTTGCTCAGTCGTGTTCAATAAAATATTTTACGAAGAGCCGAAGCTTGTTTGCTGGCTAACGGAGGGAATTTTGAACATTTATTTTAGTTTTTAATAAATTAATCTTCTTTGGCAAATTGCTATTTTTCATGTTCAGTTTAAATAATAAAATCTATACTATTTTCCTTATATTTTCTAGATCAATGAATAGTTTTAGTTTCAAATTTAGTTTTTTCTTGTATCATAAGAAATTAAAATGTATGATACATGATAAACCATGTTTCATAGCAACAGCCAAATGCATGGTATACTGACTTAAACAGCGTTGCCACATTTTTACTAAAGAAGTATAATTAATTTTATATGCACCCTCAGGAAGAGAGCAGTAATGATATAATGCGCTATTTTTCCACCACCCTGTATAGTGCATTTTTAAATTCGGCGGAGGTACTTGGGGTAGTGGAGCCTGTCTGGCTAAAACACTACGCTCGCTCTCCACATGGTCACCCAACCTAGTACTGACCGAGCTGACTGGTGCTTAACTTTTACAAGTGTCGTGAGATGTGCAACACCACTCAGCCGTACTGCCGGATTCAGTTTTATATGAATTGTAATTATTCTAAATTTTTATTTTCATTACATTTTTGTGTCATTACAATTTTACATATTACCAAATATGCTTTCCCGTAGGCAGTTTTTGACGCAGCTTTTCACATTTGCAATGAGTTTAGCATATTTAATGCCGGATTTTGATCAACGATCCTGGAGCCATTTCGTCTCAAAGCCGTAGATATTTAATTAATATTTTTACAGTTCATTAAACACTCCTGTGTTTGCAGTCCCTTTGCCGATAACTGTAAATCTAAGTCCTGGCAATTATTGAAAGTTTTTATTCACTCTTTATATGTAGTGCAATAGTCAAACATTGTGTACATTTATTTTCATTTTATTTTGAAATTAATTTCAAATATTCGGAGCTTCTTTTATAAAAAAGAACTGTACTAAATATAAGGCCTGTCAACGAGGTTAAATTTTGCTTATGTAAGAGTTCTAGGTACTAAGGTGGTGCACATTAGTGAAATATCTGAGACGCGTTTCCACAGAGGCTGTCTAGGTTCTACCTACCAATAAACCTCGTGGCGCCTACCCCTTTTAATCATGATTACAACAAACCCCTATTGTGACAGCATATCGCTCTAAATTCCGTCGTCTTGATTCGAACCACTCCTTCTCACTGAGCTTTAGTCGGCCTACTCTCTGTTGTAGGACAGTTAAGGCGTAATTGGGAAGAACTTTGCTTTGTTGAGTTTTTCGAGGAACGTAACGATTTATTTAGTTCATTCCCGATTAAGTGACTATTGTCTCGACTGGTACAAACCGTGTTCGTGCATTAAAGTTTAATTCTCATTGTAACCGTTCGATATTCATGTCGTAAAAGTCGGTTTTTTCCTATAACAAGTTCGCCAAACTATACGATTTAAAACCCTAATTTGGCGAGCAATTCTCCGTATATTGGTTGAAAGATCTTCATCAGCCACGTTTAAAATGTATTCCTCAGCCTCTTAAATTCATCGGCGCTGACCAGGCCCCCCATCATGCTCTTGATGAGTTTGTAAATTAACAGTGTCTCGAGCACGTATGGTTAGATGGGCGAATTGTTGAGGGCTAGGTATTGGTCTAACCGGAAATGGTTTAGCGTAAAGCCAACTTACAGCAGCCGTATTATGATACAATTCCCCATAAATCAGTATCATGTTAACTTATTCGATGTTAGAATGTCGATGGGCAATCGCGATTTTCAATTTTCAAATAACAACGTAAATATTATAACATTTTCTGCCGAAAGCGATAGTAAAGGTAGATTATTGACGACAACTTTACCTGTCAGATAAATACCTACTAACGATCGGACAATGCTGATTAAGTAGTAGATCACTAGATTTTAAAACAAATTAATCATTTATAACTAAAAGAATTATTGTCTCGCTTATTAGACAACTTTTAGTAGGCGTTTTAATGTTTATCGACTGCTTTTGAGGTACTATTGCCCCTTAAAGGGATACAGAGAATATCGTGAACACACTGTTTTTAAAAAGTTAGCACGGGAAAACGAAAAAACAACATGGAAGGCTCATTTTTAAATCACTTAAGATTTGCTGATGATACCGTTCTTATAGGCAGCGATATAACCGAAAGACATGACAGAGCAACTAAATAAAAAGTCAGTATTAGTGGGTCCATACCAAAGTACAAGTCGCAATTGATAACCAAGACCTTAAAATAGTGTACAGTAGTATGTACACCTCGGACATGTTAGTAGGTTAGATAACAAAAATCAGCAAGCAGACATTGCGAGAAAAATACAACTGAGCTAGGAATCATTTGGAAAGCTGCAGTACATTCTAAAAAGTTCAAAAATCCCATTAACCTGTAAGAACCTATGACTTAGAAACTATAATATTTACATTCAAAAGCACTAATAAATTACGAATCATGCAAAGAGCAATGGAACAGACCAATCTTGGAATTAGCTTGATAAGAAAGGAAGAAATTCGGAACAGGACTAGAATACCAGATATAATAAGACGTATATGAAAACTCAAGTGGCAAAGAGTGGGACATATAAAATTACAGAGCGGAGACCTAGAACAAAACGAAGCGTAGAAAGACCGCAAAAAATGTGGTAAAGAGATATCCAGAAGGTAGCCGAAAGGGAATGGTTTCACATCGCCCAAAACTGAAAAGTGTGGAAAACCATGGGAGACACCCACATCCAAGAGAAGACAAATACAGTCTGAGAAGAAGAAGAAGAACACAGGGTGACTTAAAAACTGCAGCAAACGAAATTTCCCTTTTTTAAGGGAACGTCCTATGTTTAGATAGCTTAAAAAATGTGAAGCGAATTATCTTTTGAGTGTAAAACAGTGCATCATATACAGGGGTTACAGGCTGCAAGTGTTTGCAACATGCCAAAACTTTCAAGACGCGTCCTAGAAATCACTGGTTTCCTAAAAAAAAATCCGCAATTATACCTGCTTCGGGTTCGGTTATTGTTTTCCCAAAGTGTTTTTATCGAACCGTTTGTTAGCATGAAAACGATTCGCCGGCTAATTCTCTCAAAATAAAACAAACTTGATGACTACTTGAATACAGTTGCCGGCCGGCTAGTCAGAAAGACGGCGTGCAGCTCTTTAAGTACTAATACATGATTAAAAACCAAAAGGGCGCCAACGAATATTTTACCCATTAACGACAAGTGTTTCCAGGTATTCAACTGAGAATTCGTAAACTCAAGTAGCACATAATTTCCTGAAAGAAAAGTTCAAATCACGCACAGGTAACAGTAACAAATAATAACACCAAAATGCTAATATTAAAGTATAATAGTTTCCAATTCCAATCAGATGATTAATAGAATAAATTGCGAGTAATCATAGGCTAAACATGATCCACAATAGTTTAAAATTAAATGCGGTGGCAATTAAATTAGACGGTGGTTGGAAAATCATTTGATCAGGTACGCAGTTCGTAAAGTGAACTATATAATAGCAGTTAACGTTCGAAATATCATTTCACTTAAAAGAAAGGAGGCAAAACCTGGTCGTAACTTCCTTCTGCAAGTTATGTGATGATCCAGATAAGCGTCACATATCGGAAAGTTGGAATGTAGGTGATAACAGCTCGAACCAGGTCAAGGTCGACGCGCTCGGTCGTAGTGATAGCGTTTCACGGCCAATGCTGAATCTATGAGCTTCAGACTGGTTGCCCATGATAAATTTGGGCAACGTGCCGCTTAATGACAAGTAAATCGCATATAAAATTCGCTAACTAGGCGCGAGAAGCAAATATTCCACAGAACTGCCCGGCTACAACAATGCGCAATTTCTGTGGGGGGCCACGAATCAAAACAACCATATTCTGTAAGCCGGTAAAGCCGCAGGGAAATTTCAAAGGCGCTACAACCAAGTCACCGTCAACGCGTTCCACAAAAAGAGACGCGTTCACACAAAACTCAAAATTCGAGTGGCTTCGCTGCGCAGATAAGAGTCAAGGAAGGCCGTGAGTGCGCGAACATACGAAGCTACCGAGCTATGAAAACAGTAGAAGAGCCATGCGTGTCCCGTGAGTATCTTTGCTATATGTTTTATTTTTCCTTTCCGTATTTCAGGAATTTATAGTATGTCGCTTCTTTTTCTATGAAGGTTCTGAAGTGCCTTGAGCTAAGGTATTCATTAGAAAGTTTGCTATGGTTTTCTCGTAGCCAGCTGCTAGTTTCCTCCTTGACAGGGTTATAGGGTACATTGCATGTGGGCTCCGGTTCTATAAGCGATTTTGCAGTAGCCGAATTTGCTAATTTATTAGCCTTCTCATTGTGTGAGCCTGTTGTGTTCCTCTAGTTGAATCAGCTTGTTGTGGCATTCACCTACCAGTTCTGATTTGAAGTGGTTTAACGACAAAGTTCTAAGAGCTACCTGAATGTCCGTCCGATATGTATTTTCCTAGTCCCAATTTCGGTTCTTGATCCATCTGTGTGACAGATTTCTCCTTTCAGTTTGGTTAAGTCTTCCTCTTCATTCCAATCTGCCCGTTTTGGAAGATATACTTCAACCGGTTTTTGGATTTGGTAGTGTGGCTTTAGTTTGTCAAACTTCATTCTCAAAATGAAGTTGTCACGTGTTTCATTTTTCTGTATAATATCCCCAGAACCCAGGATAGTGATAGTGTTTTTAACCAATACACCCCAGTCTTGCCTCTGCTTCTACTCGTAGGTGTAATGGTGGAAGGTAGAACAGGACTTCTAATTTGGTTGTTGGGGTTGTTGACAGGTCATGCTTTTTATTTAGTTTAGCAGGTTTTTATTTTCTATGATTTTTGCCGTGTGCAACCATACCACAGCTGCGTATGTTATTGTGGATATAATAACTCTAGCAAAGAGCCAGTATACCATTTTGGGTGTCAGTCTCCATGTTTTGCCGATCATCGTTCTGCATGTTCATTATACCATGCAGGCTTCATTTACATCGTGTTCCATGGTGCCCTGCTATGTGAAGATCATTTTGGTATTCAAAATCACACCAATATACTTAACCTTTTCCACCCTACGAGCTGAAGTCTTAGCATATAGTGTCAGGTTTCTATATTTTATTTTCTTCTACAACCAGAAGAGACGTATTTTCCGGACTTACTGTTAGTCTCTTGGCTTACACCATCTTTGGACAGTATGGAGGTTTAACTGCACCTTTTCTAATACTGTGCCCTGCAGTTTCTCGTGTATATAAATGGTGATATCATCGACATAGCCCTGTGTATATAGACCCTTCTCTCTAATTTCCGTTGTCTCATGAAGAGAAATGATTGTAATTCTGCTTTTAAGGATGTTTATTATCCGCTTACCCTATTATTCAGAGATAGACGAATAGATTCAAAGGAGATATTGTTAAAAGCATCTTCGGTATCCATGAAGGCTCCTAGGCAGAAACTCAGAAGTCTTTGGACTGTAGGATTATTCCATTTGTTGACGATTTCGTGAATAACCAGATTACAGGATTTTCCTGACTGATAAGGCATATTAGTATCGATGTAGTGGATAGTTTTCCAGAGCTTCATCCCTTATATATTTATCAATTAATTTTTCTTTAAAATGCATGACCTCAGACCCATAGGTCAGTAAGACTAGATCTGAGTGTAGTTTTTCTTTTCCAGATTTACTATAAATACTAATAGTACTTTCCTCCAGCAATCTGGTATGTAGCCTAAGGTCACACTTGGCCTTAGCATTGCACATAGATAGTTTACTCCAGCCCTGAATAAGCAGGGCTGGATAGATCCCGTCTCCGCGTGGGTCCTCAAATGGTTCAAGGCTGTGTAGTTTTTCAATTCTTTTGTGAGGCCCTCTGTAGATGTATGTTTCTTTCATACACCGTGTTGTGTCTGAAGTTACACTTCCAGTATTTCTTCTCCAGTTTCTCTAAGGCCTCCTTTCGTTTTTTTTTCACTTTGGCTAATGCTTTTTCGCTCGATGTTGGTAACTTTAAAAGGAAGATACTTGCAATGAAAAGCTTGAGTGGATATAATCAGTACGCAAACTGAAGTAAAACAGCGAAGCAAGAACGCATTCAAGATCGAGCTGCAAATCAGGTTCAAGACGTTGATGGAAACTACAAGGTATGCAGTCAAAATTTTCTTGGAAGAGACGACTGAAGCATTCCTGGGTTTAAAGCACCAGAGGAAAAAGAAGTGGATGGTGGAATATACACGGGCAAACATATTAGCAGACTTTTAAGGTAAAGTTTAAAAAATCTGTAAAAGGCTTTACCCAGAACTTCCCTGGTCGACATTGTGACACTAAATCATTTTAAAAATCAAATTAAGTTAGAAGTAAAAATATCTTCACGTTTCTAATAAATTCAATAAATGTTCAAATAAAAAAAAATATCCCGCTGGGGTTTGAACCCGCCGCTTCTGCATAGCGATCGTAACCGCACCTACATAGAAATCATAACTGCTTCCACCAGTCGAACTGCGCCATCGAGGCTAATTGAAATGAGTGCGGCATGTACCTCTATTTAAGGGACTGGTCTTATTGTTGAAAAGTTTCGACTCATTATCCTGTATCTGTTGAGTCCTATTTTCGGCAAGTGTGAAAATTATTACTTCCTTCTATTTCAAAATTAACGTAAAAATAAACAAAATTTTATTTTTTAAGGTGCTCACCCTGTACATATTTGTCTGAAATTTACCAGTTTCATTCCAGGTATATAACATGTGAGCAAACGAAAATTAAATCAAGCTTGGCTTTGAAATGTTTGTTTTATGAATAATATGTTGGTGCGACTGTAAGTCTATCTCAAATTCGAGGTTAGTAGGTTAGGTTTTGCGTCAGTCTGTGTCAAAACTGACGCAAAACATAACCTGCTAACGGTACAAATTAAAAAAAAAATCGTGTAGTCATTCTTTCAAAGATATTGTTAGATTTTAAAGTTTCTGGTACATTCACCATAAAAGTGAATTTTCTTGTACATTGCTTAATTTTCGTAAATATATTATAACATAATAAATGAAATGTGCATCTTTATTTTTTCCTAAAAAGTTAATGTGCAATTTTTTTAGTTGATTGCTGTGTCTTCGTTTAAAAATGAGAAACGCTTATACTGGCTGAAAAAACTAAATAATTGCACCCTTTGGTGGTTATACCTTACATTTTTATGCTTAATTATACGGGTCAAGAAAATACAGTATTGCTTTAAGAACCACAATTTAAACTGTTTATAACTTTCTTTGGATCGTCGCCTTAACAACATGAACAAGGTGACTGGATCGCTACAGTACCTATATATTTTAATATTTTTTTATCACTATAAATTTTACTTTAATAAGCTTAAACCTGTTATTAATACTAAAAAGTATGCTTACTACTTACTTACTCCACGGTGCGGCAGGCCCTGTAGGCCTTGGACCTCCCAACGGGGTTTCTAAACTTCACTTTTTGCTAGACGCGGTAGTCACCCGCGCTCAACCCTCCTGGTATCATGCCCTGGAGGGGCTCGTCTCCTCTTCTTAGTTGTCATAACTGCTGGTGCGGTTGTGGGCATGTGATTTCTGGTTATTCCTTATTCCCTCTCCAGTTTTTTGGCTTCTTCTACAATATTTTTCCACTCTTTGCGGTTCTTTGCTTTCTTCCTCCATCTTGTGACCTCTAACATTTCCAGATCTTGTTGCACTTCTTCTAACCACCTGAGTCTTGGTCTTCCCCTGCTTCTTTTGCCTTCTGGGTTTTTTCTAGAATCTTCTTAACTCCTCTGGAGGGCATCATACGTTCTACGTGTCCAAGCCAACTTATGCGTTTACTTCTGATCTCGGCAGATATACGTGCTTCCCCGTATCGTGCTTTCAGTTCCAAATTTGTTAGTATACGCCATTCATCGTTCTCCTTCACTGGTCCGTATATTTTCCTTAGGATCTTCCTTTCCCACGTGTCTAGCCTTTTCATCTCTTTTCTTGTTATGCACCAGGTTTCCGCCGCGTATGTCACTACGGGTTTAATAACTGTTTTGTATATTTTCACTTTATTTTTCACTGATAATACACTAGATTTTAGTATGTCTCTTAGCCCGAAATAGCATTTATTACTCGCTACAATTCGCGCATTCACCTCTTCCCCTATTTCATTCTCCTCGTTAATTATTGAACACGGTTGCTATTTATGATGCTGAAGATTGGTCGATTTTAGAAGATAAAGTTCGTTCTGATCTTATAGACATAAAAAAATGGTTTGATCAAAACTTACTAACTATGAATCTCAGAAAGACTAGGTTTTTGCCTTTTGCTTCGTACAAAAGTCATCTACCTCATTTTAATCAAATAAATGTACATAAATTTGACTGCACAAGACATCAATGCAGTTGTGATTTGTTCATACAAAGAGCAGAAACGATTAAATATCTAGGAATAACTTTGGATTCTAACCTAAAGTGGGAAAACCATATTCAGCTTCTAATTAAGAAACTAAGAAGCTTTAACTACGTGTTTAGACAATTCCTACCAGTGCGAATTTTAAAACAAGTGTACAATGCTTTAGTGGAATCGCTCTTGTCATATGGCATAATAGGATGGGGAGGTGTATTAAAAACAACTCTGAAGCCTTTAGAAATTCTGCAAAAGCGAATCTTAAAGATTATTTTTCGAAAAAATGCACGTTATCGTTCCGATGACTTGTATTATGAAACACAAATATTTGATGTTCGTCAGTTGTTTTGTAAAGTTGTTTTACAAAACGTTTTTAAAAATAAAAATATTGTTAACAAATATATCCAAGATCACACATAGTGCACACGAAGTAAAGAGCATAATATTGCGAATATCCCACTAGTTAACAAATCTGCTGGTCAAAGAAGCTATGAGTTCTTGGCAGTTAAAATTTATAATGCTGTACCTCAAGATATAAAAAGCATAACTTTATACAGATCATACAACCAAAGGGTAAAAGTTTGGTTGCTATCGTGTCCTAGACCATATGTGCATCAATTATTTGACTAAGTAAAGTCTTTTACCATGTACTATGATTATTTTTTTGTTTTCTTTGAGCCTGGCTTTTTGCTTTATGATTATTTTTTTGTTTCTTGATTTATACCTGGGTATTTTCATTCCTTTCTAGTGTATTTTGTTTTATGTAGATATGCTTGTATTGACATCATGTTTCTGTTTATTTTCTTCTTATGTGTATATTTTGCACAGGATAACTACTATATTGTTTTTGTGGGCCCACGTGCAAGTTTCCCTGGAAACTTAAGTGGGAGTATTCGGATTTATTTATTTTTTATTTGTTAATTTACTATTCTTATGTGCATACATTAATTTTTAAATAAATCATTATTATTATTATTATTATTATTACCTAGGTATTTAAATTTGTTGGTTCTCTCATATCTTTTTTGATTTATTACGATATCTGAAACATTGTCGTATCTACTTTTCTCTCTTGCGGTTATCATATACTTTGTTTTCATCGTGTTTATTTGTAGTCCCTGTGTGGCCGCCGCTTCTTCGAGGTGGGAGCCTATTTCTTTCAGATCTTGCGTTGTTCTGCTTATAATGTCGATATCATCGGCATATGCCAATATTGTGCATTGTCTATTGTATAACGTGCCTCCGGGATTCACAGGTACTCTTCGTATTACCCTTTCCAAGGTAAAGTTAAATAGTGTACTTGACATCGCATCTCCTTGTCTTAATCCACTGTCAATACCGAAATCGAACCGAACTTTTCCATTATTTGCCTGATTGTAAATATCTGGTCTGTGGTTGCTCTGTCTTTTCTAAAGCCACACTGGTAGTCTCCGACCGTCTTTTCCATCCACATGTTTAGTTCTTTACCTATTAATTTGCTCAGTACTTTATAGCCCACATTAAGTAGCGCTATTCCTCTGTAATTTCCACAGGTCGCTCGATCTCCGCTTTTATGAATTGGACATATGATTGCTACATTCCATTCCTTGGGCATTGTTTCTTCCTCCCATATTTGTTGTACTAGTTTATGCATTTCCTTTACTACCGTTGGTCCTGCATATTTCATAATTTCCGTTGATATTTGATCTTCTCCTGGGGCTGTGTGATTTTTGTGTGCATTTAGTACCTTTTCAACTTCTTCTCGCGTTGGTGGACTTATTTTATCTGCATCTCCTCGATCCTCCCATGTTTCTTCCGTTTCCTTAGCAGTACCTGCATTTAGCAGTTTTTCAAAATATTCTTGCCATCTTCTGAGTATTTCTGCTTTGCTTCCAATTAATTTCCCTTCTTCATCCTTACATAGCTGTGTTCTTGGTTGGAAACCTCTTTTCTGTTGCTTTACCTCTTTGTAAAATTTTCTGGTGTTGTTTCTAGCCCCGCTTCTTTCCATTTCTTCTAGTATTTTCTGTTCGTACTTTCTCTTTTTTTCTCTACATTTAGCATTTGCTATCCTTCTTTTCTCTTTGAAAATTTCTATGGTTTCTATGGATGTGGCTCCTAGCATTTTTTTTCTTGCTTCGTTTCTGTGTGTAATTGCCTGTTCGCATTCTTCATCGAACCATTTATTCCTTTTCTTTTTGTTATACCCTACTATCTCTTCCGTCGTTTTCAAGATTATATTTTTTATACTTTCCCATTTTTCTTCAATTTCTTGTTTATTCTGGTTCTCGTGCTGGGTTTGCCGCCTTTGTTGTTCGAAGTTTTTTTCAATACTGTCCATATATTTATTTCTAGTATCTTCGCTCTTTATTAACTTCTCGGAGTCAAAGTGTTTATTGTGTGCTCCTTTTTCTTCCCTTTCGTGACTGATTCTTTGCCTTATTTTGGCTTTTACTAGGAAGTGGTCCGTGTTGCAGTCCGCTCCTCTGTAGCTTCTTACATCTGTAACACTACTTGCGTATCTTGTGTCTACTACGAGATGATCTATTTGGTTTCTTGTTCTTTGGTCCGGCGATATCCAAGTTTCTTTGTGTACTGACTTATGAGGGAATTTTGTACTTGCTACTACCATATTATTTCCGTACGCAAAATCGATCATCCTTGTCCCGTTATCGTTACTATCAGTATGTAAGCTGTGTTTCTTCAGTCGGGCTATGTACGTTTATTATAACCATATTATTAAAAGTCGTCTTTATTTTTAATACTGCCAGTCTTTCGTCGACTGGGGTAAACTGGATTATGTTTTTTCTGTATTTTTCATGTATTATAAAGCCTACCCCTAATTTCCCCTTTTCTCCTCCACTATAACAAATTGTGAATTCTTCTACATCCATAATGCCATTATCCTTCCATCCGGTTTCTTGGATTGCTAATATTCCAACATTGTATTTTTTGATTTCTCCTATTAAATTTTGTAATTTTCCTACTACTCCTAGACTACGAACATTCCAGGTTCCGAGTACTATATCACTTTTCCCCCTTTTTTGCTTTTTATTCCGTCTTACCGTTGCATTGCCATTTCCGTTGCCAGTGTCGTAATTTTTGCCGTTGCCTGGATGCATTATTTCTAGCTATTTTTGTCTACCGGTTTTTGTTATTTTTCGCATCTGCTCTTCGAAGCTATCCCCGTCCGGGGAGCACTCGCTGACTGTTCTTTTATTATCAGCATTATTCATACTTTCTGCATCCAAAATTTTTAGGTCTTCGATTCCGTAGCTTGTGTCATTGACTATCAGTTTATTGTATCTTATCTGCGCCTTGTGTCCCTTCGCTCTTGCCTGTTTCAAATACGGTATTAGCTCTATTCGTTCGTTTTGGGTTTTTTTCGTGAAGTCCTCATCAATCCATATTTTTGTGCCTTTTAAAACGCTTGTTTGTTTTAGGATTTCTATTTTTTTCTTTCCTTTTATAAATTTCACCAGTATTGGCCTATTTCGTTGTTGATTAGCCTTCCCAATTCTCCTTATTTCGTCCACCTCCGATTCCATATTTATTTTGATTCCCATTTTTTTAATTAGTCCTTTAACTTTGCCTAAGTATGCATGTTAACAAAATCATTCTAAACCACACTACTATAAGTTGGTCAAAGAACTATAATAATATCCTCATAATTGAACTAATATCAAATAAGACAGAATACGTTTTATAGTTCAGTAATATTTTTTGTATTCTGGTCTGGTAGCAACTAGCTACCACCTTAGCAACGAGTCCGGTAGGTACGTTTTTATGGCCAAGGCCGGTGATTCGTGTTATATGTTTGACATTACTGAAGTATATTGTTGTTGGCAGTGTCAGTCGATGTCAGCAGGTTAGGTTTGACACAAACTGACGCAAAACCTAACCCCGAATTTGACATATCATCACCAACAATGCACTTCAACAAGAATCGCAGAATTTTTAAAGCAAATAGTTTGGAATACTTCTTTAATAAAATCAAAACGGTTCTTGTTCTTCATCAGTATACAAAAAAATTATACGACACACTGCCGGGATTCGCGTTTATGGCCTCGCTAGTTCACGTATCTCTCCCTAGCGTGCTCGAGCGTAATGTACTAGCTGGGCAATAAATGCTTAGTTACCAGCCTAATGTCGTAAATAGCTATTATCTTTATTGGTGTTGTTGTTAGTATCGTTAAGAGCTTCATTATCGCACTGGTAATAGATAGATATTACCGCACTCTTTTTAACGAAATAAAGAATTAATTAAACCAGAACTTATTGAAGAAGATAAAATATTGAACAATACACGTGTGCTTATGGTATTTAACGAGACTCGTTTGATTGCCGCAAAACTCGGCTCCCCGCGTCGTTCTGGTAATCAAACTTGTGTCGTTAATATATATTATCTTCATCAGTCCTGTGTTGTTATAGACTACTTACCAAATTAATTTGAGTATCGTTAAGAGCTTTATTACCGCACTCAGTGCGGTTATAGATGATATACTCTTTTTTACAAAACAAAGAATAAATTAAACCAGAATTTATTGATGAAAATAAAATATTGAACTATACACGTCTGCTTATGACACTCATTTTATTGCAGCAGAACTCGACTCATCGCCTCATTCTGGCAATCGAATTCGTTCGTTAAGAAGCTCATAATCGAACTTGTATCGTTAGTATCTATAATAGAATATAAATTGTAAACGAACCATTTATGAACAGTAGATTAGAATCATTTCTGAAAAAATGAACACGACCTTCATAAACGAGAATTAAAACATTAGTGATACCTACAATGCCACTAAATAAAATCTTATTGACTAGACTTATTGACTTATAGACTAGACTTTAACTAGATGGGAAAATTACAAGTATATTTTGTAAAATTAGATATATATTAAAAATTGTTCTTTTAGTGTAAAGAGTATAAAGTGGGATCAGCATTACAATTGATCTTTAAACATAAACTATTATAAAAAGAAAATCTGGTGTAATACACGCATACAACTTCCTTTTACAGTGATCTTATAATTAGCCAAAAATTTGATTTTTAATTTTTAAGCATTTGTCAAATTTTTTCAAAAATTACAAATTCTACAAAAACCGTAAAAAAGAGAGCGTTAGTTCAAAAGACAAATTTTCACATTTAATCTCATAAGAGCATTAATTCTTTCCGGATTTTTTTTTGAGTGCGTTCCGCTCGGGGAAATTAGGACGTTGGAATGCACGAAAAACAAATCCGGATATGAATTAATGCTCGAATGCAGATTTGGTAAGAAAATCGTAACGTCACAAACACTCACAGTTAGGTTGGTCTACCCACGAAAATTTCCAGGAAATTTTGTTGTCTTGGTTACGGCTCGTGAACTAATTTTTCTATTGGTCATTAGTAAGTGTCGTACGGTTTTTTCTAAAACTTTAAGCTGAATTCAAAAATGTAATAATATACCGGGTGTTTCATTTAAAATAGGAATTAATAAAAACAATTTGAAAAAACAAAAGAAACCCATTTTAGAGGTATTCAACTAGAAAATCACCTGTCTCACATCAATACACATTAAAAATGTAATAAAAATGTAAAGTTTGAAAACAATTACATCCGTTTTTGAGAAAATCGAATAAAAATGAGTAAACACCATACTTCCGGTTATGCGATTTTTTTTCAAAAGCTTGCTGTCTCATCTAGATAGTACACAAAACTTATATATGAAGTTTTAACGCCATACCTCTTTTAGTTTTTGAGATATTCTGTTCACAGAGAGACACACACACAGACCAATGAACAAAAACACGTTCTTTTGGGTTCAGAGGACTTTAAAACGTGAAGATCTGTTGAAAACTCAATTTCGAATTTTTGGGGTGAATCCAAGATTTCCTTTATAGTAAAAGGAAGTAAAAATAGACGTTTATATTTATTTTTTTAAATTTTGAGCTTAAAATAGTGACATTTTTATTAGTGTCATTCAATATTGAGTATAAAAACATATATATTTAGGTTGTTTTTCGGGGGGCCTCGTGCCAGAGCGGACAAGAGTTCGACTCACGGCACGGGCGGTTTGGATTTTTACTTAGTTAAAGTTTACGTTTAAGTGACGCCCGAGCCCCTTGAAGAGGTTCCAGGGGGCAACGGAAGTCGTTAGGGTTAAAAAACGTTGTTTTCCAGCCATTAGCGTCATTTATACCTAAAGTGAGTGAATAGACGTTTCTCGTTACTTCCTGTAATTTCGAAAGAAAAAATTAAAATTTCCAGTAACAATTTATTTTAACCATCATTAATGACTGATTTACAACAAAGCCAGCAGGAATTATTAGGCATTTATCGTTATGCAAAGCTACAAGATTGAATGCACAGGCACGGTGCCAAATACTTCGCTAGCATTTGCTATTTGCACATCACATAGTATAAAGCGAGCCGGGTTTTCGCATTTTCTAGGATATGCAAATGTATCATTTGTTCTCGGTAAATTATTACTTCCTGCAAGCGAATATATATAAGTTAAGAAAACGCATGCAAGAACGTAATCTGCACTGTGGGTTACTTCAGGTTATGTCTTTAATCAGCGGCGCTAAATATATGTGCAAAGGATTTATTTTGTGTTATTATTTCACTTTGCGGCAATTAAGATACTGCGGATTAAATTAGAGGCTGAATTTATTTGCGCTCAGGCCAGATTTAAGCCGAAGCTTGGAAGCTTTCAAATTCGGCCTCGCTTTCAGCTTGTGACAATTGCTGCTACTCAAATGTTGTGCAAAAACGTGCGAAGTCCAAAGGTCTCATAACTCAGCAAATCCTGCTTGCAGGCATTACAGCCACTTTAATCCCACGGACGCAGTTTGCAGGTTTGATTAAGCGATTTGGCCGCTTTCCAAAGCAGTTATTATATCAAACCACCGTCTCCAAGCCAGAATTAGCTGAACTACGCCTTCCGGTTCTCTTTCGGAACCCTAAACTTCCGGAATGGAGCAAAATAAATGCTTTTTATGTTCTTCTTGAGGAATTTCTTAAATAAACGCTCTTGAAATGAATACAGATGAGTTTATAGGTTCTCAGAGAACGGTTTGGTTATGGAGTAACGCTTGATGAGAATGGAATTTGGACCATAAACATGACAGTTAAGTTTTAATAAACAGAACCTGTTGATAGAACGTGATTGCTAGATGTAATCAATGCAATATTACAAAATAAGGAAGCTTTGCTACTCCAATTAGTTTTTTCTTAGTATATCCCTTTCTTAGATTAGTAGTCATGAGCATATTATCAACAAACTAAAATAGTAATTTTTCAAGTTTTTACCATATATGGAGATAGAGTGATAGTTGGTCAGAAAAGATACTCAGCAAAGAAAATACCAATAATCTGCAATACTCAAATTGCAATGATAATGAAGTACAGCTGATTGTAATAAGTAACTGACAACCACTATTTGAAAATATTTCGTTTTTAAGATAACAGAAATTACACAGTAAATAACAGAATATCAAACAAAAAGACGTTATTGGTACAAAAATAGACAAAACAGAATTAATATTGTCATCTAACGTAAACCTAAATCAAAACCTTTCTTAAAATCAGTCAACAATAATCTTGCATGTGTATATGACAAGGAACTGCATCAAGTTTTGAAAATTACTTTTACTTCCCCATGGCTAATTATTTCATCAGTACAAAAACAAAGACTGGCGACCAAGAAGATTTTGAAAACGTTACAGATGTCGCTTTATCATGGATTAGATAAAAATTAAATACATACTAGATTAAAACGTAACTTTCTTCAATATGATGTAAAATGACAATGATTAAGTATGGTAAAATTGTAACAATATTTAAGTGCTATCCGCGGGGCGGAAAATTGTAAAGTAACAACTAAATGAGTTGAAGTAACTCAAATCATGACACACAAATATGAATTATTGAAATTCAACACACATTGTATATCACAGATTAAAAATTCCGAACGCTAGCAACATTAAAGGCTGCGCTGATAAAGAATCGCTCGAACCCAGGCTTGCAAACTTTTAAAATGGAAATCACAATAAGCAGGGTGTCCAAGGACGCTTGTGCAAATAAGTATTAGGGACTACATACCAAATTTCAGCCACTCTAACTGATGAAATTCTAACGCTTCAAGCTTTGCAAACAAGCTAGTATTTATCGAGTACAGTTTGATAATCGTAGGCTTTCGTAGAACTGTTAATTCTGTAGGCAATAGCCCTATACCAATAAATAAAACAAACAAGCTGAAAATCAATGCATGTACTCTCGAAACGTAGTTGAAAGCACTATCATTGCGATCTTAAGGAGGGTATTGCTAGACTCTACATGGAATTGTTGAATTGGGCCCTGAAGCTGCTGTACCCGGAGGTAATTCAAGCCGTCTCCAAAACTGCTCGCATCTGGGACTTACGCCGCAAAACCGTTTGCTAAGATGAAATCCGGCAGCAGGAGCAGATCGCAAGAACCCGCAATCCATATGAGCTTGATGCCTAGGAGCCGGCGGCTTGGTACTATGGGGCATGCAAGCAGGCCTAATTACCATCTCACCACAGCTAGAAATCGGCCTGAACGTGCTTGAAGAGATGCCGCTGTGCATACGTCATTAGTTACAGAAACTTGAGGCTTCCATAGCCTGTTAGTTAAAACTATGCCAAATCCCCGGAGGTGGCTTCTAAATAAACTGTTTCGCGCCTAGCCTCCCTTGGCCACGGCTCACTATCGAAAGAAAGACCGCAACGAGAAATTCTTCGCAGGTGTCAATCTCGAAGGTCGAGGGTTCATTCAGCAAAATCTAAATCACGCCACGCCAAAAGCGGAGCGCGCTGTAAAACCATATTCGAAAACAAACTGCCTCGAGAAACTATATTTAATAACGTAACGCAAAATGAAATAGAGAGTTGCAGGTTTACGATATACGAAGTCAGACATTTTCCTTCAATTATAACTAACTAAATTCACAAAGCCAAATAGCGACTATATCAGCCTAATAGTTTGCACTAGAAAACGTTAACAGTGAGATGAAACGAGCAAAACATCATAATGACACAAGTGCAGCGGAGGGAAAAGTGAAACAATCACTAAAAAAATCATACAATACATACAATAGTCCAGTCAAATGGTAGAAAATAGGGGAAAGTTTTATTGGAGTTTTGATATTTGGCTCCTATGTTTTTTAGGTCGCTGTACACGAATATCAGGTTTGCTAACAAAAATGTTGACCGGCAACATGTTTCTTTTAAGCAAAAACGGTGTAAAACATTGATTTTCTTTAGTTTTTCTAAAATTACCCAAAAGCTATCAATTTTTCGTAAATATTGAACCTGTATGAACTGAAATACGATGAAATTTCCTACATTTTATGTACTTGAGGTTTTTCTCTCCGATCAATCGTTCAGTCGCGAGAGCTCCACGAAGTTATAGTCGTGTCAAATGGTAGAAAATAGGGGAAAGTTTTGGTGGAGTTTTGATATTTGGTTCCTATATGTTTTTTAGGTCGCTGTATATGAATATCAGGTTTTCCAACAAGAATTTTGACCGAAAACACGTTTTTTACGCAAACACGGTGTAAATCCGAGATTTTTTTCAGTTTTATCTTAAATTACTCGAAAACTATGTAATTTCGTAAATGTTGAACGTATATGAAATGAAAGAAGATAAATTTTCCTACATTTTATGTACTAGAGGTATTTTCTCCGATAAATCGTTCAGCCACGAGAGCGCCGGGAAGTTATGTGTTAAAAGCAAAAAAAGGAAATTATCCCAGTTTATTTCAAAGTAACTCGAAATCTATCCATTTTTCGTAAATAAAAAATGGCATATGAAATGAATCTTCATAAATGAAATGTTTTGGCAAATCTGATATTGGCGTACAGCAACCCAAAAAACATATAGGAACCAAATATCAAAACTCCAAAACTTTCCCCTATTTTCTACCATTTGACTGGAATATAATTACGCGGCGCTCTCGCGGCTGAATGATTGGTGAGAGAAAAAAAACCTCAAGTACATAAAATGTAGGAAATTTTATCTTCTTTCATTTCATACAGGTTCAACATTTACGGAAAAAGATAGCTTTCTGGTAATTTTAGAAAAACTAAAAAAACCGATTTTTACACCGTTTTGCTTAAAAGAACGTGTTTCCGGTCAAAATTTTTGTTGGCAAACCTGATATTCATGTACAGCGACCCAAAAGACATATAGGGACCAAATATCAAAACTCCACCAAAACTTTGCTCTATTCGCCATTTTTGAGCACCATTTGACTGGACTAATAAAACTAGAATGAAAAAAGGGGATGCCTGACTAACGACATCTTAAATTTTATGGACTTGTTAAAAGTGATACTAAGGAATACATTTGATTAGAAGAAATAAGAAAGAAAGAAAACTGGAAAGCCACAAAATGTGAACAGATGGACGAACTACAGAAAAGGCACTGTATATTCAACATGGAAGGACATAGAGAAAAACAGCAGCTAATTTGCTCGATGAAGAAGACGTTAAAGAAACCTGGGAAGTTTACAGCAATGATCTTTTCAGTGATGATCATAGTAATATGCACGCCAATATCGCACGCCATCTCCAATAAAGACTTTTGAACGCCGAAATACCGGAATATTGAACGAAATCAAGAAATTTGCGGTCTCAAGAAATCTCATTCAAAACAATGTAGTGACTACCGCCTGATCAGCCTGTGACGAGTCATCTACTTACAATATTTTTACATATTCTACATGCACGAATATGAAGCAAATGTGAAGAGGATTCTATGATGCTCACTACCCAGCAGGCACTCGTACGATTAAAATAAAGCCGTTGGTTGAAAATTAATCGTTAAGTTTTAGTTCAATAGTTAACGTTATTTTCTCAACGTGAATTAGACGTTGATTTTTGGTAATTACTGCCTACGTAATCGTTCCGTTTATTAAACGTATTGGCTATGACGTTTATTGAGCGTGTTTATATGACGGCGATATGTCATTGATATTAAGAGCTTTTTACACCAGCAGTTAATGCAAAATGTAGCTTTTACGTTAACACGCCTCGGTCTATGCTCAGCGGTAGGTTCTACAATGGCGTCAGCGGAAGGAGGGATGTAGGGTAACGCACCCTTGTCGATGCAGCTAAATCGATTGGAGTAAACTTTTTGTTTTAATACTTTTATTTCTATTGGCAACCAGATACACATGAAAACTTAATACTATCTATACAAAAGGAAAACAAATATGAAAACACGAAAAACAAAAACATATATACAAACAACCGCCTAGTCTTGGGCGATGGGCCGAATAATTCCTCGATGCGGCGTTTCCTGGAACACAAGGTTCGTTGTCAAGCGGCGGGCGCAAGACGAGACCTCCAATGGGTCAGGGCTGGCTTACGTAGCAGACCTGGGGGTGTCCATGGCGAGCGGGTGATGTTTGGCTCGGAGTCGACTGGCTGTGGACTCGTCCTGGAAGCTGCGGGAGCGGTAGGTGGCTCCTGGACAATTCCTGGGGCTGCTGGCGAATTCAGAGCTGGATGCTGGCTGATTGCGGCTCGACTTGGTTGCGTCCGGAAGCGAAAGTTGTCCAACTGTCAGAGTCCTGAATAGGAGACGGCTAGAGGTCCTGGAGAGAGCTGCTAGTTGGTCCTGGAAGGCTGGATGCTGCTGGCTGACTCTCCTGGGTTGAGTGAGGAGCTGTCCTGGAAGGCTGGATGATCCTGAAGAGGCTGATCCTTGGAAGGCTGATGGTTCCTGGTGGACTCTCCTGGGTTGAGTGATTTCTTCTGGCCTGGGCCTCCCTATTTAAAGCAGCCCTGATCTTTGTGTTCAGTTTCCTGGGTTCTCATTGGTCCGAGGAGGAGAGATGACTGCTTATTTTCATCGCGATTCCTAATTCCGCGGTTATTTCCGCGGCGTGACCTATTAGCGCTTTGATTTGTGTCCCAATACATAGTCGTTGAAATGCTGATTCTAACGATATCCCATTTGCTAGGTTCCGTTGAATATTAATTGAAATCGGAATTTGTCCCCGTGTTCTGCGTGTAAAAGCGCTTACGCATTATTATATATATATTTTTTCTATGTGCGTTTAAAGAGTTCTCTTTGTTTTCCCTGGATGCGTGCTAATTTTATATGAATTTTGATACCATTTACGCCTTCTTGGGATGCTTCCTTCCGCTAATTACAATTTAATTTGTAATATTTGCACCCTCGCCCGATGTATTCAGCCGTGGCCCTGATTTTACCGTTACAACATGCGTTTATGTTAAGCCTCCGCTGGTTTCGAATTTCTGTTGTTTTCTTGGGAGAAATTTTCCCGCTCGGTGAGTCGCGATGCTGTCGCCGGCTGATGGAAAAATTCGTTTTACTCGACCTGTACGGGTGCTAGAGACTTGGGCGTTGTTTTTTTAGGTGGCGGCTAATGTTTTCTATCGGCAGGTATCCTCATGTGGGGTTTTGATTGGGCGCACTATGATTAGGAGCGTTTTATTAATTGAACTTGGATTTCAATTTGGCAGCGCGCTCGGGGCTTCCTTCAGAGGCGCCGCTTGTCGGCTCCCGGGTGTTTTATTGGATGGGTTATTTGCTTGCAATTTTAGGACTGGCAGGCTGTTGGCACTTTATTGTCTTGTTTGTGCAGAGGTTTGCATTTATAAAATTGGTGTTCCTTTGAGCTGGCATGCCGTAATTTATTGTTTTATTCTTGCAACGTTTTTCTTTTAAAATTCGTGTAGGATTGGAGCGTTTTGGTGGTGAACAGATGTGTTTGTAATTTGTTCGCCGCCTGCTTGGCGATGGAAAATTACTTCGTTGATTTTATCTGTTAACCGATTCATATTAACATTTATAAAAACACGAAAATTTTCCATTTTCCATTTACTTTAAAATAACATTGATATAAAACGCTTTTTAGATTAGTAGTCGACTTTTAACGTGCAACGTGATAAGAACGGTTTTGCATTATGTTTTTATGTCATTGATTTTAAGTGTGTTTTAGACGAGGGGTTAATGTTAAATGTTAACATAACGTTCACAAAAGCACGTAAGTTGTACTCTCTTTCAGCGTGTGTGCTCAGTATTCCTACCACGCGTAAGGTTATTGCTGATTGCTCACATGATAGTGTCGACCAATTGAAACACGTTTCTCCCTTTGTATGGTGGTCTGGATTCACTGTTCAGATCGCCATTTGTTACGCTGATAAAATCGTAAAATCTTCAACTAAAGAAAATAAACAGTCAAGATTGGTATTTATACTCGTATATGCGTCGCACCCACTTACTGTAATTGGTCAGTAAATGTACAGTCGTGTTGAAATAAATCTGGGACAGTATTTTTTTGACATGCAGGTTGAGTTAAGAATTGAAGAATATATTCATGGATTTCTTCTTATCAGAAAGAGTTACAGATTTCATTACCTGTTAAAGTTTAATGTAACTCTTTCTGATAGCCGGAAATCCATGGAGATATTCTTCAATCCTTAACTAAACCTACATATGAAAAAAACATTGTCCCAGATTTATTTGAACACGACTGTACATCCAATTCATTGTTTAGTTTAGTTGTTTGAACCGATAACTGCTTAAGATTTTAAGATGCCATTATTTATTAGTTGCAAAATCCAGTATATAAGTGTGGTCAAGTTTTCGCAATATCACAAATACGCAAATATGAGTGAGCCCTGTTTTAAATGTGGCACTTTATTTATTTATTTAGACGAAGACCCTGCTATAGCAGTAGCAAACGAACAGGTTGACCTGATAGCATGGAAGCAATGCTATAAGCCATAAACGAATATCAAACAAAAATTCAGTAAAAGGCTTTACCCAAACTTTCCTCGCCCGAATTTGATCAATTTTAAAATTTTAAAAAAATTATCCCGCTGAGGTTTGAACCCGCCGCACCTGCATAGCGATTGTAACCGCAGCGGATGTAACTGCATTGAAATTCCAACTGCGCCATCAAGCCTTATAGAAATGGGTGCGGCGCTCGCCTCCCTTCAACAGAGGGGTTTTATTGCTGAAACGTTTTTACCAGTTGAAACCAAATCTCTTGATCTCTAGCAACTTTGACCACCGCCGGTGCTACTTCCTCTTCCAATTACTGGAAAAAGTAGATGTTGAAATATTTGTCTAATACTAGGATTTTGAGTCACTGCCGTCAAAAGATTGAACATATTGTCGTTTTCCTCAGTTTGTTGTAGGTTCTGAACCTCATTATTGCACTTACAGCTATTTAGTAACGTGGCTGTAGTTTTAAACTTAATGTATTAGTCTATTAATGGTTGTACTGTATGGAAGTTGCCGATATGGATATTTTACACTAAACAAGGCGCTTACTTGACGAGCGCTATTTCTACCATAAAACCGTTTTTGTTCAGGACAAGGTCTAAGTATGCGAATTACCAGGCACCTTAGACATTTTAAGCAGAACAAATTTAATAATGAATTATATAATTATTATAAACGTCAAACAGCAATGCCAAACAAAGAAACAACAGATATTGTTTGTTTAGGTAATTCTAGGACCCACGGATTTTGAAAAATGAATTTTCGTTTTCATTGATTTATACTATTCCGAAAAATTGTTAACATGAATGAATGCAGTATTTTTTTCTCTATAAAAAAAATACAATTTATTAACGTTCACAGTAAAAGACACGCAAGTATAATTATTGAAATTAATATTAACTGGAAAATTACACAGAACTTTTTCATTGGATGTTAGATTTACCAGCGCACATAAATCAAACAAGTAGATACACTCATGTCTAATGTTGAAACCTGTCTCTGGCTCTGCTACCAATCATGATGTGGTACAGTAGTGGCGCCATCTGTTAGTACTACCGGAAAGTAACCCCCAGGAGCCGTTCAAGGTCATTCAAATCGGTGTTTCGACATCAAAGGAACCGGCCGTGAATGTCTCGAATTGTTTGACTTATGTACGCTGGATTTACAGTTTTCTGGCTTGTACACATAGTCGAACTCGTACCTTGTCATACCTGGTTGTTTTATTTTGAACAGAGTATTGTATATACCCCTTAGCCACAGCCGTTGACTTCCAGCCTCCGTGTCGTTTTATAGTCGTAATATGAGCCCTTGTGTTTCCTTTATTACTAGTAACCACAAAAGTTCGTAGTGTCTTAGTTATGCGTTTGGTAGTTTTCTTCTTAAAGATGAATTTGCGCCTTCAATATCGTTAATTTTCTTGTTTGTCAACTCATCTGAACGGCGTGCACCCGCAGTACCAAAGGTCAGAACTAATACCTACAAAAATAACCGGTTATCCGGTTATTGAAATAACCTATGTAACTCGGTTTTCGTTCCAAGTATTCAAATGAAAAATAACCTCATGCTGATACGTACTACGCTTTGAATATAAAACCTCTATTCAATCTGTAAATATAAATACGTCATAACTCATAAACAAAGCAGGTTGTATTGAAAACACCATTTGGTTATCGCGTAACTACCTCCTATCATAAAAAATATCAAATTCTGGGAACCTGAAACCTGAACGCCTAAAAACTGCAAACGCATCAAGCTATAAAACAATTTTTTATTTGCTTACATCTCCAAAGGGCCTTTAACCCGCCCGATCGATAAAGATAAACGTTTTACCACGATTAGCAAGCAGTCCCGCATATTTCTTTCTTTCTACACTTCTTAATAAATACCTCTTAATTTCCAATACATAACACATAATCTACGGTCGTCGCCTTAGAAATCGGGCACTACACACTATTATGATATATTTTGCATGTATTTTTTAAGTGTATAAACTGGGTTTTTACAGTTATTATGGTTTTAATTGTTACGTCAGATAGTTTATTGTTTGTCAATTATGAAATGCCATCTCACATTAATGAAGTAACCGGAGCAAGAATACTCCAAAGACTAGAAGAACATATTACGTGTCCCGATTTCTAAGGCGCCGACCGTACATATTATGTTTTGGTTCCTCTGCTATCTGCAAGTTACGATGTCGATGCAGATGACGGTGAACCGATGTCGATGCAGATGACGGTGAACCGATGTCGATGCAGATGACGGTGAACCGCCAACCGGCAAACCGGCTGACTTAATCCAAACGAATCGAGAGCCAAAATTTATTCGAATGATTATTCAAATAATCATTCGGTTATTAATATCATTCGAATGCAAATAATTCGGTTATGAAAATTGTCCGGTTATGCCCATCACTACCTACAATGTTAATGAATAATTACATCTACAATCCTACCTAATTGTTGTACGATTTTTAACTTAATCATTAAATGCTGGTTGTTGTTTGTTTTTGACAAAAATGTTTCAATCTGGTGTCTTGGCAAGACTTTTAGATTTTGATAGCCGTCCGAATTCCTTTTCAAAAAGTCCATAATTTTCCGATACTTGTTTATGTCGATGTTGCCGTTGACTAGAAGACATGACCTTACCATGGGGAATTGGGCCCACAGTGTAGAGAATTTGTAATTTTTTATTTTTACATTACATTACATTTTCCGTATAAATCTGAAGCGGTTATAGGTTACATCATCACCGTTATAGATTTCGTTTGTTTCGAACAGCTGCAGACGCTGCATCAACAATTTGTTGAGATTCTTCCGACGGCTTTTCGCTGTATTGTTCGATTTTAGAAAAAAATTGACATAGAACTTACAATTCTGGAAATAAAATTTGACTACTTCTTGCATCTCAAATTATCCAATCGCATGCCACGATTCTTAGTGTGTAGAAAACAACAAAATTCCCTTGGGATTTGATCAGTTTTTGTACCACTTGAATCCATAGCAACCACCAAATATGTTGTTTTAATCAAGTGAGTATTTCAAAAATGTCATTTAAACTGTCATTATGCATCAGTAACCATGTCATATTCATTACACACCAATTCAAAATGAACCAATATTTGGGAAATAGTCCACAACATGTATTTCGGGGTTATCATTTTGATCGGTAATTCTTTTAGTTGAGATTTGCTGTTTCTTGACACAAAGATGACTAATTTATTAAATTGTCAAAAATGACAGTCGAATTTGTCACATGCTTTTCGTTTTTAAACATTTGGACTTTTATGGTTTCTACTCCCGGTGGTGAAAACAAATAGCATATAATATACACCCCAGATGAGAATGCTATTTTTGTCCATTGATATACAATGTACCATTTTTAAACTATGGAAATAAAATACATACCTACCAAGGTCATTTTACTCGTATGATCAATACTTTATCAGAAAGTATACTAGATGATACCACAAAAATTTTTAGCCGTGGAAGATTTTGTTCCAATTGCTTCTTCATTACGACTCAACATGTTAAAAAGCGAAAAAAATGCGTGTGATAACGTTCGTTGACTACGCGAAAGCATTTGATAAGGTAAACAAACAGACATTATCAAAACAGTTGATATGATACGAAAATACAGAAATTATCATTCTTTATATAAGGATGTACGTTATCACCGGTTCCGTTTAATTTTTATATAGACGAAATTGTGCAACATGGGAAAAACATCTTGAAAAAGCAATTCTCGGTCGATAACAAACTATTAGATACTCGTTGCCGACGATCAGACTCTGATTACATATAGAGAACATGCAATGCAACGAGTATTATCTAACTTAACCCTAATATTTTCTATATAATTTTGTAACCAATGCAGATATGAAAAAAGTTTCAAATCAAAACTGTAGACTATAATACAGTAAACAATTTATGTTATTACCATTTTTCCTCTAAACCGAACGGTTTTTGAATTATAAGCTGTAGAACTACTGATATCAGTGAGAATACTGTTGCCACTACAACGCAAGTGAATATTCTTGCAAACAACAGAAATACAAATTTCGTATAAAATATCTGGTGGCTCAGTTAAAAAGTCTATCTAGAAGAGGCCGAAGCTGATGACATTGCAGCTGCAGGGGAGAAATTGTTACTTGCTCTATAGTATGGGGCAAAAAAGTCCTGTCGATGAGGCGATGAGTATAAATGTTTTTCCTATAATTGTTTTATAAGTAAACAGCAATTATTTTTTTCTTTTTTAAGCAGCCTCTGTCGTTCATTCTTGGACATAAACCCCCCTTATTAATTTCCATTGGTCCCTGTCTTGCGCTATCTGGATCTAATTTGCCCATGCAGTTTTTTTACGTCATCGATCTATCTTAGATTTCTTCTTTTCTTTCTCTTTCCGTCACATGGTCGCCACTGTATGATCTTTTTCATCCATCTGTCTTGTCCTACACCATTTCTGGTTCGATATTCTTGTTCTAATGACTTCCGCTTCTGTCTGTTGGCTTATCCAAATGTTCCTTTTTTTATCTCTAAGCGATATTCCCAATATTTTGCGTTCCATCGCTCGCTGAACTATTCTCATCCTATTCATTATATCTGTAGTCACTGGCCACGGCTCTCTGCCATATGCGAGAAATGGCATAATACATTGATTGTAATATTGGAAATTTCCTCGAAATACGGAGCTTAATCTTCCCTAAGCACACTATCCTAATTTTATTTGTCTTTTCAGTTCAGATGCTTAATTTTCATTTGATTCTTTCCCCTAGATAAATATACTTGCCTACGTCCTTTATTTCTTAATTTTAAATTTAACGTTTTTCTTTGGCTTATTTGATTATAGTCAATATATTTCGTTCTAATTATGTTTATTTTTAGTCCGATCTTACTGAACTCTTCGTTTAGCTCAAGCTGTTATCATATCCTGAAGTTCGTCAAATTTATCCGTTATCAGCACCACATCATCCGTAAACCTTAAATTGTTCAGTTTTTCTCCGTTTATGTTGAACCCTTTGTTCAGCCAATTTAATATCTTGAAACCATCTTCTAAGGCTGCCGTGATTAACTTTGGAATAAGTTATCCTTCTGCCAAATTCCATTTTCTACCTTTATTTGTTTGGTTTCTTTTTCTAGCTTTATGTTGACGGTAGCATTCTGAAACAATTTTTTGGCTCCGCTCAATTGTTTCGCCATTTATCAAATAATTTAGGCCTAACCTGTATATTTTTATTTGAATTATAATCCATTGCATTTCGAATTCTTAAATTTTCCAAACCAAAGCATTTTGTACCTGTATTGAGTTGCTATCGTTAGCACGGTGCACTTTTGACCCGCTATATCTGTTATCGCTGGCTGTAGGAATGCGAACTTGCATTTTGAAGCGAAAGTTTCGGGCCCGAGACTTGTCTTCTGGCCTCGGCCGACGCGTTTCGCGCGGTCGAGGTTTGATTTTTAAATAAGTCAAAAGTACGTGCGCTCAACCAATTTTTACAAGCATTTTGTTTCCAACAGCTGATAATTTGATTCAGGTACGATGAGTTTTTCTTTCTGTTATCCTCATATTAATTGCATTTCTTTAGCTTTTACCAGAAAGTATTTTCACCTGAAATTCTCAAAATGCACTTGGGATTAACAACTTGGAGACCAGTTTCCTGTCCTAATTCGAAACGAACACCTGCTATTTTCTGCATCACTTCAGCACCCATGTTGCGTAAGGCTGACTCCTTGCTGTATGCGGGTTACCAGTGATAGCAGCTCCCGACTAGCTTTTACACTCTAAACTTGTGGGGGCCTAGAAGGTCAGTTGGTTCGTTTTTTTTTATTACAACGTCAATCGAGAACGGGTTATGTACCTACCAAGTTAATCTTGTGCTGGTGATACCGGATGCTAAATTTATTACTAACATAATAGTTCATTCACTCAGTAAATTTAATTAAAGATAGCATTTAAATCTATTGAATTTTTATGTGTACTTTATACTTTTTTGTAAAAGAAGCACCCACGTTTTTTTTCTCTCAGCAACCTAGAAAGAAAGGTTTTTATGAATGACAGCGATATGCATATCTCTAGATTTTAACGACCCAAACAGGGTTTTTTTGTGGTAATGCATGTGACCACCTTCAATTAGTTTTGGCTGCATAGTGTAGCAAACATTTTCAAATATTTTATGAATTACATAGATTACATTTGATGATTACCAATTTAGTATGCCTTTAATACACTTGTAGTTAATTATATTATTCGTAATCATCTGATTTCTGGCGTCCATATTTTTTTTGAAGACTTTGCAGGGTACACAGCTGGTGGTTTGAACCCACGACCTTATCGCCGAATTTGAGCTAGTTCGGTCTGCGCGGTAAGTGAAAATTTTTAGAGCTTCCGTGTAGTACGTACTTTAAGGAGGTTAATCTGCGATTTTTACTACCACTGATTATTTTATCTAATTAATCGCAGGTCAGCTTCTTTATTGTAACAATTTATGTAAATGTCTTGGATTCGTTTGGAATATCTCGAGTCAATTCTTAAAAACTTCTATTATTGTCCAAAGATTGGGAGGTTGTATTTTGTGGTCTTTTTCTATCTACGTTTTCAGCTATTTTCCCTTCTTGATCTTTTAGTTTCACGCTTTATTTCTTCCGTGGGAGTTTTCTCCTTAGTACTTTTAGGTTTTGCCGTTACTTCCTAATGCTGTTCTTGTGATTCCTTTTCTGTGTCCTTTTTAATTTTTTGTTTTATTATTCTATTTAATTCTCTGTATTAATCGGATTTTTTCTTCTTTCCGCTACTAGTTGTCTTCTTTCTTCTATTAGTAGTTTCTTTATTTATTTTTTATATTTGTTTAAGGTCGTCAGCAATTACATTCCAAATTTCACTTGGCAGTTTAACCTTCCACAAGTGAAACAGATGTCAATGACTCATAGCGCACATACCTCTAAGTCCAGCAGTGGATGGGTAATAATTTAGAGCCAACAGGCTGGGGTTAATAGTTAGGTAAGCCTTCTACGTTACTGCGTAGCTGAATTCTGTTTAGTTATGACTACCTTTGACTAAAATAGTAACGAGTAGTTTACCCTGCATTTAGTCTACAGCCCATACTTTAAAAGCCATTGGGTTTAGAGGAGAAACAATTATAAGAGAAATTGTTTACTTTGTCTACATTTGTATTTGAATCTTTTTTTATATCTGCAACTGTTAAGGAATTACATATATAAAAAATATGAAAAATGAGCCACAATTTTTTAATATGGAGGCCATAGAACGGCTTTGATTTTAGGGGACTTTTTGTATATTCAATGAAAAGGTAAATGTGACATCTCTACCAAATTTTTTGCTTGTGCTAATTTTTTCAAGGTCGAAACCTATTTTTCTTGCACTATTAATAAATAACTATTTCATAGCTTCACTAAAAGAGGTTCTTTTATAAGCAAAGACTGGGGTATAGTTTTTGATTTTTTCCCTTATTAAAATCTCAAAACTTATTAACTGTAGAAATGTAGTATTTTGATGTCCCTTCCTTCAACTTTCATCCCCTAGTTGGCAGGTGATTTTGTGATTTTCTGATTTCTTCCTTTAGTCGAATCTTTAAACTTACAACTGTGCCGAATTTCAAAATTTTCTATGACTACTACAATTATTCAGCCCTAGGGCATGTTAGAGGTAACATTTTACAATTTTATCCTTAACTACGGCCCTAAAGCCGATAACTGTACCAAATTGCAAGTATCTACGTTCTCTAGAAGTGGACAGGATTTGTGAATTTAATTATATAGGTACCTGTGGCGTAGATTAAATGAAAGCATTGTAAGTAAACAAAGCAAAACATCGTAATTATGCTGAAAACAAATAGCTCAATTCGACTAGCACGAATACAACGATAAAGAATCTCACTTTCATGCAAACTAGTAGGAAAAGCAGCATTCCCTCAGGTTGATACAAGATATTTCCTTGTGCAAACTACACCAGCAACAGCAAATGGGGCACGTACAAACAACTTTCATGCTTTGTGAAATCTGGTTTTCTGTTTTCGCACGTACTGAAATAGCCGTAGACGTGTTTGCAGCTGAATCACGCTTTAGATATGATTTTAAACCAGCCCCGGCTTTCCCCTGGCTCAATAAAAAAATCAATTTCCACCAGGGCAAGCATTTTCCTTCAAAGTAATTGAGGTATGCGCGAGAAAAAGCATCTGGAAACAACATCCAGCTACATTATGGAAAATAGGGAGTGTAGGATGGCTACATTCCGCTGGTGCTGCAGTTTGGTTTAGTTTATGGATTTGGCAACAGTTTCAAAGCGTCATCTCGTGACACAAGTTCTTTAAATTTAAATAAGATTTCTGTATAAATTATGCAGTATGGCACTGTTGTCTTGGACTCGCAGATATGTTTTGATGTTGCTTTCGTTCCATGATATCACTGCTCAAATTCGTGGAATAATTTTTGTTTTTACTTATTTATATAATTGGTGTAAATTGTTTTCAACTGCATTTTAGTGCAGTTAAAAACAGTTTCAAAATCATAAATACAAAAATACAATAGGACAAATTAACAAAAAATGTACAGAATTAAAAGAGCAGGATATTCTTCATCTATTAGTAAGTTCCGAATTTTTGGGTAAATATATATTGTTTTGCAAGTTACACAGTGTCTGCGGATTGAGTTCACATAAGGTGTAAATAATAAAAAATATTCGACTTAGAAGCAGATATTTTAAAAATCGCTCCTGCTTGTTTTCAAACCAAGATTTTGACAAAATCAATCAAATTAATTAATATACAGGGTGTTTTTCGAACCGATTTTTTTTAAATGGTCAATTTAGGCGATTATGAAGTATGAAACGTTTTGTTTATAACTAAAAAGCCGTTGACTCAAAACGTGATAAGTGTGGATAAAGCTGTTCGTTTTCAAGCAAACGTTACGAATCATCGTATTAATTATTCAAGAATTGGTGTTGAACTAAGAATAATGCCACCGTTTTGGCTACCTCCCTTTTGGCATATTTTTTGGAGAAGTCTACAATACTGAAATGTCCATCAATCTATGTTTTACAAATAAGGATACTGATAAATCCAAGTATCCCAAATTACGAGATATTGTGAAAGAGAAAAATGTTAATTGCAAACCAAAAGAATTCAACGTCTTCAGCAGAAAAGAGCCACTTCCTGGAAGAAACTTCGGATGACACATATTTACTCATGAAGGTATTTCATAATCAACTATTGAAGGTAAAATATACTGCAGTTTTAAAATTCCAGGTGGTGCTGATATATTGAGAATTGCAGATGCCGTAGTAATGAATTATGCGAAATGAAGGTAGAGAATGTCAAAAAAGAAGGTGGTGTTATTGGTGTCCACATCCCACACTCAAAACATGGAATGCCTGGTGTGTTCACAATTACTAAACTGAGGGTAGTAATATATTAGTTATTTACAAATTGTTTAATATTAGATCCAAGATTACAAATCCGCGTTTCTTATGTTGTAACCCACCTGTAGGCAAAAATGCTTTTGCTGGAGTTCTTTGTGAAATAGCAAAATTTCTGAATTTAGATAATCCAAAAACCTATATAGGGCATTTGTTTGGAAGAACCTAAATAATCTTATTGGCGAATATAGAAATTGAAACGTTGATTGTAAAGAGGCAATCGTCAGCGTGGCCGAGCGGTTAGGGAGCTCGGCTACGGTACCACGGTACGGTGTTCAATCCCTACATTTAGCAACTGCCGGACGGCCCACCCAGTCGCCTCAAAAATTGGGTACCGAAACCACGGGTCTGGAAGTAGGGAAAGTAAGCCAATCGTCGAAAGGCGTGATGCTAACGGCAACACCCAGTACGGGTGTTACACGCATTGTTAACGAGTGCCAGATGGCTGGGTTTCGGAAAGAGATATTTCGGGGGGCTTGACCCGCCGAGTCTCAGGCCATACTCCTACGTGTGGAATGAAGCGGCATGAACTATTATTTTACTTTACTCTAAAGAGGCAAGGAGAATGGACATATTCCAATATCGCTGAAAGTTACGTAGCAGGTACACTGACAAACAAAAATGGTGGCAAACATAATTTTGTATAATAAAAGTAATACTGAAATTACTGATACATCATACTCAATGTAACGAAGTTAAAACTTTAGATATGATATTGAATCACCCAAAACTTGTACTAATAATAACGGTTATCCAAGTTTTGTTAAAAAAATGTTAACAACTATTGTAATCATTGTAATATTGCTATAAATATAAATAATTGTGAGCAAATGGCCCAGAGAGCTAATGCTTCGATTTCCGGCGACTGTAGAAGAATTTTTAAAATCGTACGCTCTCCGGCTACCGCGTTAACACCTGTGGTAGTCGTGGACCCCTAACAAGGAAGCCCTTCCTCCATGTCGGCGGGCAAGATTAGCCACCTAACCGGCTTACGAGCAAAGAGAGATCATAGAACTGCGACTTCGGGGTTAAAACAGGCTACTGGCCTAATGTAAGATGAAGAAGAAGATAAAATATTAAGGTATTAAATTATGTTTTTCATTTGATAGTATTTTACAAAATTTCATAAATTTCCTAGGGCCGTATTAAATGAGCTCCTACGCCCGGTCGTCATAGCAATCAATACCTTTTCGATAAAATCAACCTACTTCCTTACAACAACGTAATAAAGTACTTATGCTAAAAATTGTTGAAACAATAACTTTTCTCTATGAGTATTGTTATCACCTACTTACGTTCTAGAAGCTATAAGCTTTCCAAAAGTTAAACTATCATCCTACATACCTCAGAAAGATGACTCATCATCATTTCCAGGTTCCAGCATTCAAGAATTTCATTTCTGGATATATGCCTCCCCTAATGTTTTTCATTCTTCTCTGTCGGCTGCCTTGTTAATCCATTGTACTCCAGCGATTTTTTGGATGTCATCTCTCCATCTAGTTTTAGGTTTTCCTCTGTCTCTTTTTTCCTGTTCTTGGTCTCCATTCAGTTACTTTTCTGGTCCATCGGTTGTCTTGGGTTCTTGCTACATGTCCCGCCCATTGTCACTTCAGTCTTGTAATTCTCTCCGCTATCTCGGTGCATCTTGTTTTATTTCTGATCCAGCAATTGGTTTTTCTATTTCAGTCCCATCATGCTCCTTTCCACCTTTATTTGTGTGATTTGTAGTTTTCGGATTATTGTTGTTGTTAGTGTCCAAGTTTCAGATGCGTAGGTGGGGGTAAGGAGTACGCGGTTTGCGGAAAGTTCGTTCCCCACATTTCGTTCCCCACATTTCGTACCCCACATTTCGTTCGCGGGATATTTCGTCTCCCCACATCTCGTACCCGGAAACTTCGTTCTCGAGCGAGCTCAATTTGTCTCCTAGATTACAGGGTGTTGAAAAACGAGTGCAGCGATCGGAGTGCAGTTAGAAAAATGAAAGATATTTTAATTAATTTATTTGTTATAATAAACTTATAAGAACTATATACAGTATGACCCCAGCTTAAGTTTACAAGAGGGAATTACATTTTATTTTTAGTTTTACATAAAAATGTTATAGGAATTATAATTCTTGCTCGGTTTGTAGAGAATTTGAAGAAAATTTTTAGTTTTTCAAAGTCGGCCTGACAGTTAAACAAAAACTATTTTCTTTTCAGGTAAACTACCCTTTTTGTTCATGATGCAAAATATTACTGAGAAAAGTTGTCCAGAATGGGAAATTATAGCCCTATACAAAATATCAGGAAGATACTTAGATTAAACCGTCATTTTTAATAAATATAATTTATTTTGTTCTTACAAGTTTATTATAATAAATAAATTAATTAAAATACTTATCTTTCATTTTTTAACTGTATTCCGATCGCTGCACTCGTTTTTCAACACCCTGTAATCTAGGAGACAAATTGAGCTCGGTCGGAAACGAAGTTTCCGGGTACGAGATGTGGGGAAACGAAATATCCCGGGAACGAAATGAGGGGTACGAAATGTGGGGAACGAAATGTGGCGAACGAACTTTCCGTATCCCGGAGTACGCAATGGTTGAACACTCTGGTTTTCAATTGGTGAGGCATATTTGACTTGAATACGTAACGTAGTTTCCCAAAAGCTGAACAATCCAATTGGATTCGTCTCTCAATCTCTGGTTGTTGTCTGTCTTTTGTGATCAAAAACGTTTGCCCCAGATAGATGTATTCTTCGACGACGTCTATGTGGTCGCCGATGTCAAATGAAATTGGCATGATGTCTTCCATGTTGGACATGATCTTTGGCTTACCTTATTTTAAGTACTGTCTTTTCTGCAGCTTCATTCAGTTCTATTATCTAAAAATGAGTACGCTCAAGCAGTCTTTTATAGGTGGTTACAAATGAATATCAGGACACGGCATTATTAGAATCTATGTAACTTGGTGTTAGAAAAGTTATCCACATTTAATATGTATAGTTGCTAGGTATTATTAACTTAATTGTCAACTTGTTTAGGTGTTGCTATGAAACAAAATTGTTATAGTAAATGTAAATTTTTAAAGCCTTGTTTAAGCTAATGAAATAATTCTAAAAATTCAATCAAGACCTGTCCCAGATTTTTGTCTTGGATAGTACCTACTCATTACTGAAACCGCAAGCAAAAATAGCATTGTTATAATGTCATTTTCCAACACCCAGCTTTTTTATTACGAGTGCATCGTGCGGTTTTCCGTGACGATTTAGGTAACATTGCGCATTACTGATATACTTCCCTGTTACCTATATTATTTCTTTTGATCCGGTTTTGGTAACTAGCTCTGAGCTATATGTGTACCCATGTACTGAGGAAGATGTGTGGTTACGCATGTGGTGTATACAAACTTTATGTATAGACCGGAATATTCACGACTAAAACCAGATTTATAATTTTATCAATTTTAGAAACATACGATGCCATTATCTGTCAAACTAACAAATAAGACCTTTACGGCACTTGGGCTGTAAAGTAACACATTGCGCCCTCAAAGATAGGGTATAAAGTGATCAATTCCGCCCGGTCGTACATAAAATAAGTTTTCTACGATCGTGTCAAAATGACAATTTTTTGCACTGTTTCTAGTGTCAAAAACGACGTTTGTAGCACTCTTAATATTATCGCCCAAATTACGTCTTATTTGCACGTTGCCATTGGTGGCGTGTTTTAATACTAAATTAAAACACGCTTTGCCGTAAATTTGAATGTTAACATAACCTACAATATCTAACACAATGTCACCGAACTAAGTTTTTATATTTCTGTTACGATTGTAGAAAAAATTGCGTATGATACACGTGTACAAGAGCTATTAAAGCACTAGCGACGTTAAAAGCACTCCGCTAGCGCGTCGTGCTCTTAAACTCGTCGCACATGCTTTAAAGGCGTACTTATATACTTGCATCATAATATACTATGTTGCGGTATCAAAACGACTAAACGACACGCACACGGTGTGAGGATCAAAAGACTAGTTAAGTCCGGAAAAAGGTGGCACGCTCGCCCTGAGACTCGTCAAAAACAGGCTAAAGGCCTCGACTGGTACGCTCAGGGAGATGGGAGTGGTTCAAACGGTACGTCACCGGGCAAACGTCGCGTGACATATATAGGGTGTATCGAAATATAAGGGTGCCACCAGGTCTGTCTCGGGGTATCCACGTCCAACCGGACCTGGAAGGTTAGACGGAACGGGAAGTACTCCGGGTACTACGTCAGGAAGATGCTCGAGTAACTGTACTACTCAAATTGCTACTATAGGGAAAATACTTGAATAACTATTTCGAGAGAACGGGATCTCGGCCTCACAATCCTCGTCGTCACTGCATCAGGCGTCGTCAAACCTACCTGTATCGCTCCAACGCTCAAGCTTCGTCGTAGATCAATCGTTACACAGAAAACTTATCCTGAAAAAAGCATGAACAGATTCGCCGCAATGATAAGGCCGTTGTGCAAATATCCGTCTATTGGTCGGACGTTAATAAATGGGTGATTTACAAGATTAGACTACACTTAAATAAAGGGCCCCAGCTGGAGAGGCGCTATTTATCACTAGTACAATACATGCGTAACATTAGTTAATATGTCACATTCGTGAACCAAAAACAATCTTTAAACTAGGCCATACAAGTAACAGATGATTGATTGGGAATGATAATGATCGAACTACGTTAAGTTCGCAGCCAAAGCACATCAAATTAGCGAGCACAGTATGTAAATTTAGGTCATGACAATGACAAGTAATTAGTCACAAAGGTTAGAGCCAAAGCACATCAAATTAGCGAGCACAGTATGTGAATGTAGGCCATCTAAACGACAAATAATTAGTTTCAAATGGTTACACATGCTATCTTAATATGGACGTTCATCGAGCGTGGGAGAAACGGTTGCTGGCGGCATGCCTGCAGTCTCGACGTCGGAACGAAAGCGTGGGAGGTAGTGCGATGCTTGCAAGAATCCGCCCAGGAGGGCGATAACTGGAACACGCCCCCTTGCGGGACAAAGCGACAGTGAGGCCTACGAAACCAGAAGTCCTGAGAGTTTGATCCCCTTTTTATCGGGAGGAATGAGCCAACCTTGGCCCTACGTTAATGAAGCAGGCCTATCGGCCATCCATGTACGCAAGCACCCACGCACCAACGGTGAAAAAGCACGACACCACTTAACTTCCTTGTATCACAACGACCCTCTCGTCACAGACTGACTGCAGGAAAACACGGCATTCAAACCCCCTTCGCGGCAACAGCGCCTTATCAAAAGCAAGCGCCCCCACGCGAAAACGCGAAGGGACGCTCGCGCGGCAACACACCACCGCTCAGATCGGCGGCCTAGGATCGACTCCCTGAATCTCGACCGTTAGAAAAACGCGCACCAAAAAGAAGCGTCATCAAGCCAACCCCCATAGCCAATCGCAAAGCGGAACGTTCGTCGGGTAAAACAAAATAATGTTGGAGAGATAGAGAAGACTAGAGGCCCTCGCAGTTTCTCTAACAGGCGGAACTCTTAACTAGGCTAAACCTAGCGTTCCGGAACTAAACCCAGACAGCCACGTGCAAGGATCGGCGTTCAAAGGGTGGCCCAAAATGTTACCAAATCGAGATAACTACGCTAAACTACAGGGTGCTCGAATTCAGTATTACTAACATCTGCGATGAAAAGTTAAATAGCCAAAGACAGGTTTAAAGTACAGACCGGCTGTTCTAAAGGCTTAAATGGTTAATTATATTGCTGTAAGCTGCCAAAATGACCTGACAACTATTATGACCCACCTACATTCCGTCGATATTTTATCTATGACAACCATTCAACAATGGTTTGAAATATTTATTGTTTCACCACATTAAATTTCCAAAAATTTGCTTCCATTAATTTCTTGTACATTATTGTTTATGTCCTTTCTTTTCTGTGTATTGGAGCCAGCCCGTCTGACTCAGATTTGCGACAGCTATGGGCCGTGCAACACGGCTGCAGGAACAGTTCCAATTTTTTTAATATTACGCTAAATAAACGACCGCCTTGCGTTAATTAGTGTCTTAATTACCCATACACTGAAGATGCACATCCAGAATTTCATTTTTTTTTAGTTTTGAATGTACAGTCGTGTTCAAATAAATCTGGGACAATTTTTTTTCATACGTAGATTGAGTTAAGAATTGAAGAATATCTCCATGGATTTCCTGCTATGAGAAAAAGTTACATTAAAGTTTGACAGGTAAATAAATCTGTAACTCTTTCTGATAGCAGGAAATCTATGGAGATATTCTTCAATTCTTAACTCAACCTACACATGAAAAAAACATTGTCCCAGATTTATCTGAACACGACTGTACATTTGAAAACCGTTGCATTATTTAAATTCTCGAAAAATCCCAGGCTTTGAGAGTCTTTCATCATATCCTCTTATTCCTAATTCCAGCATTCCTCAAAATTGTATGCAATTAATTATTCTCGTTAATATGTACCTGTTCTTAGTCATCTGTTCATTATGTTTGATTATATTTTGTCTATAAACTGAACTTAACTACAGGACTGTCTTAAGCGGAGGTGCAAGGGGTGCGCGCAATTTCGAGTTTTCGCCTTCCTCGTCTTTAGTCGATGCTTTTAAGTACGAGAGACACTGTATTAATAATCTGTCTAGGGTAGGAGGAAAAGGCTTAGAGCACTAATTAGTTCTTATTTGTTAATGTGGTCACCATCTAACTTTACACACTTCTTCTTTTTCGGGAGTTGTGGTATTTCTTGAGCATAGAAGTATGTTGTTTCTTCAACTAAACTGCTGACAACCCGTTGACGTTCTACGCCAGATGAAAACCGACGATCTTGTAGGTTTTTATTTAACCCTCAACCGATATCGTGGGGTGTTTCGACACCCTCAACACTTCTTCAGATATTTTAATAACTTAGGTAGGACTACATACCAACGTAAAAAAATCCTGCAAAAATAATTTGCTGTCATTGTTAAAGTGCTTTGGGGTATCCAACAACCGTACCATACCAGTTACGTTGCCTTTTTCTGTTGTCGTTGATTACCACGTTATCAGTACGCCTCGTTATCTAACCGAAAATGAATTTGAACGGCCTTCTACTAACTTAGGTGATAATAGCGACGGTGATATTAGAAAATTGGGAGAGGAAAGGTTTCATTTTGTACAAGATGGTGATATCAGTGACAATGTTATTATTACTATTATTATAATTATATTGTTCTTCTTTTTTCCCAGCCTTGCAGCTGATTGCCATTACACCCCACGATCCGAATTGCGTTTGGTGAAACAACGATGCCTGTTCAAAGTTAAATTTCTGACAAAATAACAGTCGCAGAAGGGCATATTGGATCTATACGTTGCAGATTGGGCCTTGTGCACCCGTGAAGAATCAGAACACCTTTCGAACAAATGCTGACTCTTTCTGTATAGCGCGATGTAGTTTCTCAAGTGCTATAGAATAGGTACTTGCGCTTATTGTTTTACCTTTCTTCATGCAATCAATCCTCGATGGTCTAAGAACGCCATAAGCTTGCCTGTGCACTTGTGCTTGGTGTTTTTTTTTAGCCAAAGAACCATTATTAACCCACTACATTGGTTTCTGCTTGGTCTCAGGACCACAATAATGAACCCAGGTTTCATCTCCTGTCACCATTTTCCACTACATATCTTTTTGCAGTAAATCCAAATTTTGTGAAGAATTCTCCAGACGATCTTTCTGTTTAGGAGTCATAAGTCTTGGAAACCATCTAGCTGACGCCTTTCTCATTCCAAGCTTTTCATATAAAATGTGTAGGACACTTAGTTTGCATATCCTCGACGCTACAGCGATCTTTGCTACTTTCAAACGTCGATTTTCTGCATACTTCAGCATTCCTTCCAGTTGTCGGCTGTTCTGGTCTTGGATCGTTTTCTGCCAATTCACAACCCCAGCGGAGCAGTCTGGACTAGTATTTTAGTTAATACTAGCAGACCCGACAGACGTTGTCCTGCCCACTGCCTGCTATTAGCGGGTTCAGCAAGCGATTATTCGATATTCGAATTTTCGCTTTTTTCATTTTAAAAAATATTGGGGGTGGTGGGGGGAAGTGAAATTTTGGGGTTATATGTTCTGATATGCGAGAAATCTTTTTTTTTTAAATAATTTGGTCAAAAAATTTTTTAAGAATTTCCTAGAACCCGATTTCAGCGTCACGTACCGGGTCCAATTGTGAATCGAAACCATCCAGAGACCCACTCAAACACACACAAAAAAATTCATCAAAATAGGTCCAGCCGTGTAGGAGGAGTTCAGTGACAAACAGACGTACAGAAGAATTATATACTCGTATACAGGGTGATTCAAATTAAGTGCGCACCATTGCTATCTTTGTTATTATTAATTTTACAAAGTAGGTTAAATTAGCAAACTAGTAGTGTTTTTGGCGCTTTAGTATTCATTTTAAGACAATAGTGTATTAAGACTTTTATATCACAAATTCATTTTTATTTCAAGTTTTTGAAATATATATAGGGTGTTTCATTAAATTTTTTTTTTAATTTTGTCGCCAACGAGTTATTCGATTGTTTTTTTATTAATTGCATATTAATCAGCACCGAAAACACTACTAGTTTGCTAATTTAACCTACTTTGTAAAATCAATAATAACAAAGATAGCAATAATGCGCACTTCATTTGAATCGCCCTGTATAAAGATAGGCTTGGTCTATTCTGATCATACACTGCCAGCATCCTTTCATGTAAAATTTTGAGTTCGTGACCTTCCAAAATTTAGAATTATATTACGCTTCGGTGTTCCAATTTAATTAAACTCACCCCTAATGACAAGCCAATACTATAGCCCCTCTATTTACAAATAGTAGCGACATCCTGGGGCAAACCTGATGCAAACATGAAAATACAAAAAGTTACTAAACGGTAAATTTCAGTGTAAACAGTGAAGAAATAACTTATCTGAGTACCTGAAATCCTTTTCTGCCACTATTTTTACACTTATCGACACAACACCGTGGCATTTCCACGTCCTCGACTTAGAATTTGCCCCCGAAGAGAAAAATGAATAAAATCATGACAAATGTCAATGTCACATTTTAATTAATTATAAAACTTCCTTGGCAATTTTGAAATATGCTAGGGACTTAAGGGATACCAACGTGATTTTGCCCCAGCGGCAACATCAAAGGTTGTCGCTACTATTTGTAAATAGAGGGGCTATAGCCAATACAAAAGAAAGCAACGAGATGCCATAATGGATGAAAATTTTACACAATAACTATTAAAACGTAGTGTACTAGTACGATAGTACGATACAAAGGCGTTTGGTGAAATATCCATTTATCTTCACGGCTGGGAAGATTATTAATCTAGTGCCACTCGTATTTGTTTGAAAATAATTTAATTTGCCCATGTCCAAATATATCACTTAATTGCTTTACGTATTTATTTAAAATTACCTGTCACTGTTGCTGAGGGTAGAAAATAATTTTCCAAGTTAAAAATAAGAAATATTAAGAACAAGTATGACACAAAAATGATATCAAATTAGAATTTAAAAAGACAGTGAAAATAAATAACAACAAAATAGCAAATTAGTATATTGAAACTAAGAAACTAATACAAAACACCTTAGTTTAACTTAATGTTTAGCTTCAGCATATTATTTTTTTACAAGAGATTGCATATCTTCTTACAGATATTTTACTCACTTAGGTAGGACCACATACTTCATTGATTTGTTTTTTCTTCAAATTCTTCTAAGGGTAAATACCAATACTGTGTTAATATTGCTATTGTTATTATTTTTATTTATTTATTGTATTTTGGTCTAGCTTGTTTTTGGAAATCTTGAACATGGACCACCCCAACCTAAGGAATTCGGTGGAAAATATGTATTATATCGGAAACGTTGAAGACCCCGTTTCCTCTGACGATGTAACAACGTGGAAAATATGTCTAAGGAACCTGAGACTGATTCAAGTGCCTCTGAAGTAAATTTAAAGAAGGCGAAGCTGGTCACAGCACTGCTACTGCCACTACTGATAATGAATAGTATATTATATACCAAGGGACAATAATCACTCAAGGGATCAAAGGCACTTTGGTCCCCAGGTATATACGCTATTTTTTGCACTCCCGAATTACAAATCATGAAATAAATCTGATTTTGCTGGTTTTAAAATTTATACGTTCGATTCGGAAAAATGGATGGCATAGGAAATGTACATGAGTAACTAAGGTAATGTTGTAAATAATGTCAAACATTTTGAAAAAAAACCGATTTGTTACGTTTTTGCTTTCTGAATCCGAATTATGGACGATTTTGGAAGTTCCACTGAAAATCTTGTTCCTGTCGAGATTGTAGAAGCTGCAGAAAAGGCCAAACTGGAATTACTCCCCAAGAAATCTGCAAAATTCTATGATCAACAGTACGACAGTAAGTAAGTTCAGCGAGTGGTGCAACCGGAAAAAAGTAAAAAGGTACACTGAAGATGTGCTCCTAGCGTATTTTCTGGAAAAGTCAAGAGATGTTAAAGCTTCTACTCTTTGGGCGCAGTATTCAATGCTCAAGGCGACGATACTAGTCAGAAAAAATATTGATATAAGCAAGTTCTCGAAGTTAATTGCTTTTCTTAAGAGGAAAAACGATTACTACAAGCCAAAAAAATCGAAAATTCTCACAGCAGAACAAGTTGATCTCTTCATACGCGAAGCGCCTGACGATGAATTTTTAATGGTTAAAGTAAGTACATAATTATTACAAAACATTATGAAATAAACTTTACGTACGAACTGTCATATTACAGGTTGCGCTAGTGTTGGGTTTGGCCGGTGCATGCAGAGGAAATTAATTGATTAATCTGTCCATACACGACGTACAAGATCTGGGTTCATCAATATTGTTCAACATAAATAATACAAAAACTCGAATCGACAGGACATTCATTGTTAAAAATTCGGAAAGAAATTCAGTTGATTTTGTTGCATTACGTAAAAAGTATATGGCTTTACGGAGCAGTAATACAGAACATTCGCGTTTTTTTGTCAACTACCAGAACAAGAAGTGCACTTCGCAGCCTGTTGGAAAGAATACTTTAGGAAAATGGCCACAAAAGATAGCTTCGTTTTTAAAACTTCCAGAGGCGTCTTCCTACACAGGCCACTGCTTCCGCCGTACGTCTGCTTCGTTGTTAGCTGATGCAGGTGCAGACATAGATGTCTTGAAACGACACGGTGGATGGAAATCCTCGACTGTTGCTGAGGGCTACGTCGAAACATCGGTAAGCAACAAGAAAATTATTGCCGAGAAAATTTTTGGACACGCAAATCAACGTGCGAACATATACGGCAACCAGGACATAGCATCCACGAGCGCAGCTTCTCCAGGTTCCCCTTCCAAGGGCGGAGTAGACATTCTACTAGGAATTAATCAAAAAACTACAGATCGTTTATTAAATATTGTTAATTGTAATAACGTAAATATATCTATTAATGTAAATAAATAATAAATTCCGTAGGTTTTTGGATCATTGATTAAATTCTCGGGGGATTAAATAAAAATGTAATCCCTAGGGATTAAAAGGAGCACTTTGGTCCCTCAAAATGACGCCTAAAGTAGGTCGTTTGGTCCCGGGAGTGCAAAAAACAACATATACGTGTCAACAGATGGGGAAATAAAATGGTACGCAAATTCAGTTTTACTACCAAGGGGAAGACGATGCAAGCACAACATTTTACTTGATAGGGTGGGTTCTACACCTTTTGTAAATAGAAAAAGTGGATGCAATTGCTTCTTCACTTTTGATTTAGCTTCGAAGCCCATTGTTACATATTATTATAAAATGAACAAATGCAGAACGTAGGAATGCCTGAGGCGATGGCTAAAAATAATTTGGTATTACAAAAATGTTTAAAAGATTTTGGGAGTATAATACTTATCGACATACAAAAATGAAGAGAGTTAGCAATTGTTGAGCAAAAAAATGGTCGCAAAATCGTCAATCACACTATGGAATGCAGCAAATTTCAAAATATATCTCGAGTATAGCAATTAAGAATGCTGCCGAAAGACTCAAAAGAAGATCTACAGGTACATTGCAAGCAATACCGAGATGCTTCGAATTATGGAATAAATACTTACAAGACGCATATATTCCCAACTAGTCTATGACAATCGACGAACAATTATTCCTTGAAAACCTGGAGGATGTGATATAAAAACATAGGTAATTTGCGACAGCGTTACATCATATGCATGGCAGTTAGAGGTTGGGGGCAAAGTAGGAAATAAACGAAAAAAAGATGGGACTGTAATAAAAAGTTTAGTGAAGAAATAGAAAAATCGGGTCAACGTATTACATTTTTTACCTGATATAATGTGGTTGAACATCTACTGACAAAAACAATTGGCACACCGAGGAAAAATAAAACAGAACTTCCTGTTCGTTTTGGAACTACCAAAAATTTATAATATTTATTTTTTTGAATTCGGCAGTGGAGAACATCGAAATCGTCATTAAATACGAGAAATCGGCAGTGAAGTAATCCATTGTTTTAGGATTTCTTGTATGTGGCAGGCGACAGATAAACCTCAACCGACATCAACATAACCTACAAAAGTTGGTTAAAATGTTGTACTTTAACGATTTAAAAAAAGCATTATGTGCCCTTCGGCACTGAAATTCCTTTTTATCTCTCATGTGACTCATTTGCCTCGGCCCTACGGGCTTCGGCAACTAAATCCATATTCGTGATGAAAAATGACACTTCAGTGCCTTGGTATACAAATTACTGTTGGCTTCGAGAACGACAAAACAATTGTTTAGGAACCAAAACATAATTTTAACTTTTAAAATTAAAAATGCATACATTTCGTAAGCTGGCTGTTACATGCGGAAATGTACAACAAAGCGGACAGCGTTTCTGTCAGCATTGGTCGAATGACCCGGTGAAAAAACTGCAATTATGCAGACTTGCTATCACTATTTGTTATGAACTTAAACACGCAAGTGCAAATGTGAGCTGAACTGGGGCAAATAAACTGAACCTTGTAATTTACGTCATAGTTTTATGTATATAAATAGAAACTTTTCTAGTCAATAAACAATAAACAGTTTTGACATCTGTTTCTGTATTCACCAAACCTCTGTTCCAACGGAACCAAGTCTATTATTACATTATCTTGTGTGAGGCTGCGCAAGACCGTTGGTTTGCAACCCTTTTTAATTCCTGCACCCCTAAGATGTATCCTGTAATTGTCCAAATTAAAATCATACAGTCCACTATAACCTCCACCCTAAACAACAATAATCCCTTCTAGCTCAAAGGAACGAAAAATTATAGCGTCCACAAGAAACTGGGCAACGGCACGAAAAAGAAACCTATAGTTATTAAGGTACCAAGGGGCATTATGAGTAAAATAAGAGCCCAAGATTGTTAGTGTACTAACCGAAAGCCTTTGGCCCGAGGTGTGTACAACAATCGCGGGCTCTTAGCTCATAATGCCCATAGTGCCTTCAAGGTTTTATGTCCTACCAATTTTCTTACCTAATTCATATTCATATTCAATTCATATAATTACTATGCTATGGTATTTAAGATTGATCTAGTTAGCTGATCTAAGTTAGATTTACTTTCGTTTTCAACAATTAACTAATTAAATTAAAAATCAGCAAGGAGAACTTAACTTATTTTATTGGAGATTTAGCAAAATGCGACTAACCTTCCCAATAAGCAGCGTGACGCTGACAGCCGACTACTTGATTACATCTAAAAGATGAATCATTTATAAATGATCCCCGTCCGTTATATGTTTAATATCAGCCTAATATCGTTAAATACTATTACATGAAATAGTTATTAACGTGATTAGGCCGATATATAGCAAATAACGGATGCGGTTGAAGTTTGTAATCCGAGGCGATAGCCGAGGTTTAGAATCAACCAAGTCCATTATTAGCATATCGGCCATGTATCGTTGAAGATTTTTCATAATACAAATTTATACATTTTAAAAACAATTAAATATAATTCAATAATCACGTAAACCTTAACGGCCGGCGGCCGTTATAATCCTTAACGGATGCTGGCCGTTATGAATGACTGTGTTTTAAAGACCATGTGGTCCTTAACGCCCTGAGGCTGTTACGATCCTTAACGGCCGGCGGCTGTTATGAATAACTTTTCATGTGTTTATTTAGTTCAATTAAAATACAATATAGTATTACGAAAACTAATAAATAATAGCTAAATATAATTTTTGAGTTGATTGACTTTCATTTTCAACCACTGGGTCCAATTGATCTCGCACGGTAGATCATGCAAGTATTTTTCTGGTAGACAGAGGATTAAAGTAAATATTAGCGAATCTTCTCCATCAACAGAAGCTGTATTTTTTTAAAAATATTTTCATTTTTACATATTGGTAAAATGGTTGAGATTAGCAAATCTTTGTCATTTGGCTGTACATACATAAAATATATGCCATCCTGGGTTACTTAGAAACTTTTTTAGCTATTTTAGTTTGGATGTAAAACCAACAGTTTTTTTTGTAAAAAAATAAGATACATTATGCTGCACGGCATAAAGCTTTAGTTGGAACTTAGAGGCAATATTTTCTCTGTTTATTTAACCATTAAGAGCTGCTGTATATTTAGTAGAGGTAATAAAAGAAATTAGTATCAACACTGTAAACTATTTTTAGAAGAAAACAATGTATTTGCACTACATCGATGTGATAAATTTTTCAATACCTCATTTTTTCCACATTGCTATAGTAAGTCAAGTTCGGTGTAATGTAATATTACAAAGTAGTAGTAAATTTTGTATTATAATTATTGATATCTGTTACGATTTAGAAAAAGAAAAAGAATATTTGGGAGACTAAACCATGCTTTTTAGGAAACAGGTGAAATCTAGTTGCCTGAAGCTGGGAGCAAATTACGAAAAGATACTGTAATACAAACAAATTATCAACATTAATAAATTTAGTAAATGCTCAATGTTACCACTGCATGGACACAACCATTGATTTTACGAGAAAAAAAATTAGTAGCACTGTCTGCAACACTTTCGCATTATTCCTTTTACCAAGAAGTTTGACCATTGAGGAAGAGTTGCTACCGCAATTAAAAATTAGTTTTTAGTAATTTATTTCTCAGCTTACTGAACAATAAACTATTTCCAAAAAAGTACGGTACTGTCACCCAAGTTTTCCTGTTTAAATTATAAATATATATATACCGGGTGTCCATTCTCAAAGTCGAACATAGGCAATTAACATTAGTGCAGTAACACGTTCGTTATTGAAATAATTCATTTTCCTGTAGATAATTTTAACAGAAGTCGACAGAAAATACCTGATTTACGTCAAATAACTACCATTTTTTTTTGACAAATGCTATCGAACTTGAAAAGCAAGGCATGGCATATTTAAAAATTCCCAAGTTTTAAATTAGTATTTTAAAATAAAAATGGCATCTTGAATATTATTATTGGTATCATTTGATGCGTAATAATCTTATCTTTTCATTGATACCATTACCTTCCCTGTAAGTTGAATTGGCGAGCAGGAATCGGCAAAAACGTTCAATACAATGTTAATCGCCTATGTTCGACTTTGAGAACGGACACCCGGTATATAATATCACACCAAATATTATTCAAATTAATCCAAACGTTCTGCTATTATGGATAATTTATTTTTAATGAACTATGAAGTAGAACCTTAATGAAACGCATCTAGATATTGGTAAATTGAGTTAAATCGTCTTCTTCTGTGCCCAGGACAAAGAGTCAACACCGTTTGTCCAAATAACTAATTGCTTCCGTTTTTAGCTAATAGGGACAGGTTTAAGATACTTTTCTGATTTACAATACTATTTGATTGATTTTTAATTTACTTTGTCATTTTTAACTCTTGACAAAGTTGTATTTTTAAATAGAAATCATAGGTGATCAACATGGCACATTAACCTATGGTTGCTCTTGTTTACAAAAGTATATTATAACGTTATTTCTACAAATACGGAAGTTATAAGACATTTCCATATAGAATAAAAAACGTCATAAGAATCATTTTAGCAACAAAAACTTCGCGCTTCACAGAATCACAAGAAGGACAAATATATCATTTCCGTTGCTTCAGATGTGGACAATTAAATGGAATAGTTGTATATGCATCAAGATAGTTTAATAGCATTTACTGATAAAATAGATTTATTTCCCGAGTTGTACATATTTTTTTTTCCAAATCCGAGTAAAGTAAAAAAAATTGGTAATGGTTAAATCTTCCGGGTTATGCCGCAGTCGTTGATTTGAATTTGACGTCTCGCTGATAGATGTCAACTTCTTTAAAAGTTTTCTAAACGCTTTATTTTCCAAGTTTGATTAATTTACTTTGGACATTTGAATAAATTATTAATATATCATAGGTGCCAACTGATGCGCTGGTAGAGTAGTCAACATTGGGGTTTTTATTGGATAGTAATTCACATATTTAATAAATTCCTTAGGAACGTAAGTGAGCTGCTTACACCTCGTCGTCATTAGCAACCAATACCTTTCCGATAAAATTAACTTACCTTCCTGAAACCCATGTTGTGATAAAACATTTTTTTACGACAGACCAGAAAATATGCGGTTTCTGGAGAATTTTTTCGCCAGAAAGTAACGTTTTGCCGGTCAAGATCGGAAAGTGGGCATCAGGGATCTGTAATAGCTATTTACGTTATTAGACCGGTAGCAACATTTTATGGCCGCGCCAATACTTTACAGGTTGAGCCCGTAGGGCGAGACCTGTATGTTTGGCAAGACCATAAAAATGCTACCGGTCGTGTATCGTATAATATTTTTTAGGATACGAGTCCGGTAGATAAAATTTACCGGCCGGTAGTTCTACTACTGGTCTAGGCCGGTAAATTTTATCTACCGGACTCGTTTGTAACTATGTAAACGCTAGTTACCAATGCAGTATCCTAAAAAAGCTTTTGCCGGTCCGTGATGCCTTCGTTACTATGGAATCAAGTGTGTGTTATTGTTTCGATAAGTCAAATAATAGATACTAATGTTATAATTTTTTTGAGTTTTCGAAAGTTTGAGAGTATGAACTCGGATGTCGTAAAAAAACTATTGTACGATACACGACCGGAAAGTGTTTTGCAGGTCTCTCCAAGCTTCCAGGACTCGCCTGCGGCTCGCCCTGGAATCTGCTTGGTTCGACCTGCAAAACACTACTTTCCGGTCTCGTAACGTAAATTACTATTATGATAGCGGGAGCGGAAAAATTGTTTTTTTGTTCTACTGCATCGAAAAGCTACCAATTTTGGCAATGTTTAGCAGCCGAAAACACCCACTTTTACTTTTAATTTTTAGCAGTAATAACCATAGCAATAAAAACTACCGCTGTTTCCACTGGTCCACTACTTTTTAGTATGATCATGACCTACTCTACTTTTTCCGACCTCCTCGATTAAACTATGATTTTTTAATGAGAAAAAACGCTTCCGAAGCAATAACAAAAATTATGTATGCAACTCCTGCGAAAGCGGACTATTAGGCTCGCCCTATTTATGTGCGTCGCTCGCTTGGCCATAAACTGTGGCTCGTCCAAAAAAGTCCTTAACTTCGCACTTCTAACATAAATAACTATTAAAATATCTACAGGCATACAATTTTGCAACTTTAATGTATTTAAGATGGAAAGATATAGTATATTAAGTATTAAGAATGGTAAGGACATTTTACCGATCGAAGACAATTGTTTGGAGGAGGAGCGAAGCAACGACTCCAATTATTGTCTGAGATCGGTAATTCCTTAACGTTTGTGATGCTTATGATGTTTTTTGCATGATAGAAATGTATTTTTTTCAAACATCAGTAAAATGTGACATTATACCACAGAATAATATGTTGGTGGTACTGTAAGTCTATGTCAAATTCGAGGTTAGCAGGTTAGGTTTGGCGTCAATCGGTGTCAAAATTGACGCAAAACCTAACCTGCTAACCTCGAATTTTTACTTAACGTTCTAAAACGGTAAGCATAACTTACTGATTTGGCAACAAACGCGGTAACTAAGTAAAATCGTTCTATTGTACAAAAATATCTAGTAATCTAGTGCTCTGCATACCTCATGGGATTACTGATAATCTTGTTTGTAACTGTAAAAGTGACTCAAAATAAAATAGTAGTTCAAGCAAAAATTTAATTTTCATTTTTATTTTAACTTGTTCTACTCATTTGAATCGCTGGTAAACATGGGTCTAGGAAAATTAAGCGAAAACAATTCACCGAAGAAAAATTGTCCGAAATAGCAATTGATCAAGACGTCAATTGATAGAAGTATAATGGACCGAAATATAATTGACCTAAAATATAATTTTTCGTATACTGGCATTGAAAGAGCTACTTTGCCGTAGGTACAATTTATTAATCAGAAAGTTGCACTTTGCGGTATTCGTACGGCAAAATAGTATTTTTCGGTTTTCGTACGGCAAAGTAGCACTTTGCGGTACGTTCCTTAGTTACGACACATATAAAACGTTACGTATACAATAACATTACTCTACTTATTTGCTATATACGAGGATAAATTTAGTATTCCGTCTTCTATGCTAGTGTACGAAAAAATATTGTACGAAACTCGTATGAAAGTGGCTTTTCCATACTCGTCTCGAAATCTCTCACTCGTACTGAAAAGCTGCACTTTCTATACTTGTAACGTAAATTACTATTATCGATACGCACCGTATACAACTAGTAATTCAACATCCATTGATCAATTATTGTATACTACTGGCATTAAATTTCTAATTATATTTGTTTCTTACTTTTACCGATGAATATGCTAAATTTGAATATAGAGTTAGTTACTTTAGAAAATTTGAATGTAGTTTGAAAACAATGTAACTGAAGGCTGGCATGGAGGTTTGGAGCACAAATGTCGGCTTAGCACTCAAATATATGAAAATTTATAGAAGCTATTCAGAGGGAACAAAGTTTACCGAGTCTTTAAATTGAACAATATGTAGGTGACCGAGAAGGTCTCCCTGCCCGTAAAAAATACAGAGAACGTGCTGAAAGAATTACAAGACTTGTTGGCAATTACAACATAAGTAACATCGAATACTTTAGTGAGCAATGCCCCCTACACAAGCTTTCGGTTTAATGAATGAAAATGATAAACAAAACAAGGAAAACCTAAAAAACAAACATAAAAGAAATAAAAAAATACATATATAAAAAATATATAAACAATTACAAAGGTATCTCTTACCGACTTTTAACCACATTATGTTGTTAGTTCTAGGGCTGAGAACAGTGTGAAAGAAGGTCTTATAATTTTAACAATTATTTATTCAGTGAATTGTGTACGGATAAATTACGTTTTGGGTCAATTGTATTTCCACCAATTGATGCTTCGTTTAGTTGTTGTTTCGATCAATTGTTGTTTCGATTAGTTGCTGTTTCGATCAATTACGCTTCGATTAAGTTTCCTTCGACCAATTTTCGTCCTGTCAATTGTTTTCGGTCATTTTTCCGGAAGCGGGTAAACATTCATATAAAAGCACTGTTTCATCAAAAGTTTATTTAACGAGACTTCATCCTAAATTTAAATAACTCCATTATACTTACCGAGGAATTTAATTAAACACCTGCATACCTTATACCAAACTACAGAATTCATATTATCATGCTGTAAGAAGAAAACAAATTGTGAACTTGAGTTTAATTCGTTGAAATGTTATTATGTAAATTATTTTAATATCTTTATCAAAAATCTAAGTGGTAAGATTTATTTATCGTATATTTAACTCACATTTTTTTGAGATGAATTGATGTCTTAGTTATCTCAATAGTTCCTATTTAATAATAATTAATTAATCTTATAAATTATTTAAGTAAATAACTAATTGCTTTACAGCCATACGAACGATAATCACAGTAATTTTTATTAATTCATTCCGTATCAACGTTTTGCAATAAGGAACTATTTCTGATATAAACACAAATAAATATTTAACATTATACGTTTCTCATCCACGTTGGTTACCGTTAGGTCACTTTTTATATAACACAAAATGCTGAACATGTATAATATATCAATACAATATCCGAAAGGTATAAGGAGCGAATGAATATATCTCCTATAACATTGAGGGTCTTTTTAGACCACAACGCAAATCTCCGCTAAAATAAAAGTACAAAGTAAAGTGTTTCGATGACTTAAAAAGACCAGGTTGTACACAAAGAAATTATAATTTAACTGCCTGATCTGAGCATATCTGGTAAGCGACATTAAAAAATGAATTTCCGTATTGATCTTGTAATTTCAGGTCTCACGAGCTACGGTGTATACGTATGTGGTAGGCATATCGCAAATTTAGGCAAATGATCATTTACCTGATGTCAGTCATATAAAAATATCGATAAAGATGCTGTGTCTTGTTCAAGCTTGTTTAGGTTAGTTGCAGCCTTTGTTGTTGTTTTTTACTTTATGGCCGGCGGTCGCCGTAGTGTCCACGGTCGACGTTGTGGCCACTTAGCGTTGTATCCTATGCACTAAGCACTTAGCATATGCCTAGGCAAATATCGTTTGTGTACATTTATTTTATGCCTACGACATATACAACTTAAGAGCAAACAGAGTTCCAACAGTCTTGTTCTAACACAACGATCGAAAATAGATTAGCTTTTAGATCAAATATTTTGAAAAGACCAGTAACATATTATTTATCAATAGAATTTGAAAAAACACAGGTTACTAGCTAACGCAAAATAATTTTTTGGATTTGACAGTGGTAGAACCACAATATTCAAAATTATTAAATCGATGGGTTACAAGCATGTAAATTGATGCAAAAGCTTTGAGGGTAAGCAGTACTAAACGTCAACCCTTGTCCACGCACAGAGTTGCTATTGTTATTTCTTTGGAAGAATCTAATTCAGAACCAGATAACAACATTGATTCTGATTCCACTGATGAAATAAGTTTGAAATACCGGATTTACATTTCTTGTTGCAACATGTGGAATACCATTACCATTAAACATAACTATTTTGTGTTTGTGTTGAAATCAACAGATGTTCGTGACTAAAAATACTTTCGACAATAACATACACATCTATGTTACACAATTAAATAAAATATTTGCTTTTCTGAATATTTAGAATTTAAGTGCCTAGAAACATTAAGGAATTGTCTGCAACTGGAAACATGTGAACCATAACATTAAAATTACCTCAATGTTATGTTTACTGCCAACACAGATTTATACAAAGGAAAACCTTGTTTATACCAACTGTCCCCCTAATACAGATAGCATACTTTGATCTAAAGAGATCATGAGTGCTGCATACATAATTTAAATAAGTTTCGGGAAAGAAATTATACAAATCCATATACATGAGTGCGACTGAGGTGAATCTACAGTGATTGCCAACGAGTTCCTTCCGCTAGAATATTCAACAGTAATTACATAAGTGGTAATAATTTATTGATAATTTTAACTAGATTCACCAATTTTTCTTGCTAATCTAGTTAAAATTATAAAAATAAATTATTACCACGAATGTAATTCGGCGCGATTATTTTTTAAACAGTCTTGTTGTAGATAGAGTTTGATGGAGCTTCCAGATGAGTGTCCTGTTATTTTTAACAACTGCTGCTCACCTACACCATTTTTAGCTAGTTGTGTTACACAACGATTTGGATGGTTTGTGAAAAAATAGTCGCTGTAATCAGCTACTAGCAAATAGTTAGGGTAATTTTGATGCTATTGGTCGATTTAAATTTTTTTCTCATTACTATTGGCTGACAGGATTGTTTAAAAAATAATCGCTGTAATTTATTAAAATACTCTGTCGTTTAGTGAAAAATTGTAGCTTCAGGACTACATATACAAGCTGCTGACAACACTATACCCTTTCACTCTGTGTGAGAGCGTCATCGTAGTATAAAAATGTCCGCCAATTTTTATGGTAGTGCTAACTGAATGTATTTAAAATGCAACTTCCACCCCCCCCCCCCCTCTTACCTAGACTTATTTGATACATAACGCAATCATAAATTCCTAAAGTTTCTCTTTTGTTATTATTTGTGGTTTAGTTTCTTAGTCGCGGGTCACCAATTTTGCGGTTCCCGCTGGAACTATTATGTTGTTGATTACTGTGGAATTAAATTCAGTAAAATACAACCGTTCATGGAAAACAATAACACACGAAAAAAAAACAACATACAAATTCGTTAATATTAATTTAAAATACAAATACGAATTGTGAGTAGCCTGGTTTTCAATACTGAATTATTTATAAATAACACACCTTGGAAACTGACGTTGGTCTCCTCGACTTTCCCCAAAATGGTACAAGTCGGAGTCGGAGTCAAGTGATACTACGCGAAGTGATTTTACGTGAAGTGATTTTATGTGAAGTGTTATTTTATTTTATTTTTTATTTTATTTTTATTTTTAACAGGATGTCTAACAGAATACATAGTATCCCTATGATAAGACATCACATATTACACATATATACGTAGATGGTTAAAGTTAACATATTCAGAGAACAAAACGAACAAATATATATATCTAACTATGGATTCATAATTAATTTAAAGCGAACACAATAATTATTCTATATAAAAAAGTAGTTGAATATTACATATACAGCACAGACACCGTTTGAAGTATTAAACATAGATTACATACGAGCAGAGTGGAGCTCTGCCGTAATTTTAGATTTAAATTGTGTATTAGATACTGAAAACATCTCTATGTGATTGTAAAAATTATTATAGGAGTCCATAATTCTATATAATGGTGCATTTTTAAATGAATTGGAATGGCAAGTTTGAAGATAAAAAAGTGAGTGTTTACGAGTTGGATATTGGGGAACATTGAAACTGATATCATGTAGCAAGACCGTATCGATTTTATTATGAATCACTTTATGTATAAAAGATAGATCTAGCATATTGCGTCGATCGGATAAACTTAATAGACCATAAAGCTTTAAGTTGTGATCATAGGTATTAAAGAACCACTGTCTATGAAACTTGAAATTCAGTTTATTGATAAACAGTTTTTGAGTTCTTTCTATTTTATTAATGTAAATAGCATACTGAGGGTTCCATACGATTGAAGCATATTCAAGATTACTTCTCACTACTGAATAATATAGTATTTTAAAGCATTTTATATTAGTGACTTGACAAGTAATTCTGAATATAAAACCCAGGTTTTTAAGAGCTTTATTTACCATTGTATTAATATGAGATTCGAAAAGCAGTTTAGAGTCTAAAATTACCCCGAGGTCTCTCACTTCGTCAACTTTTTTTAATTTTGAGTTGTTGATGACGTAATTGAACGTTATTGGACATTTATTTCTCGTAAATGAAATTTGCTGGCATTTACTTACATTAAGAAAGAGTCTATTAGCATTGCAGTATTCGGAAAAGCTGGTAATATCTTTCTGAAGCTCCTCAGCATCGCCTCCAGTACATATAATTTTGTAGAATTTTATATCGTCTGCAAAGAGTTTAAATTTAGAATACTTAATATATACTAGGAACAAAATAGGTCCAAGATGCGATCCCTGAGGAACTCCAGAAGTCACCTTAGTAATAATCGATTTGTAATTATTGAGGGCTACGCACTGCGTTCTATTAGTAATATATGACTCAATCCAGCGAAGAAGATTGCCATGAATACCAATATTATTTAATTTTATTATAAGTGTGGCGTGATGGACCTTATCAAATGCTTTAGTAAAGTCTGTGTAAACGGCATCCACTTGTATGCGATTATCAAGACACCCTGCCACATATTGCACGAACTCAAGAAGGTTAGTAGTAACAGATCTGTTTCTGAAAAATCCATGTTGAGCAATACTAAGTCTAGTTTTCATAGTATAGAAAAGATAACCTGTAATGAGAGATTCAAAAATTTTTCCGAAATGCGAAAGTATAGAAATGGGTCTATAATTGTTCACAACAGATTTATCCCCCGCCTTAAAAACTGGTATAATTTGCGCGTGTTTCCAAGTCTGCGGAAATACCCCAGTTTATAAAGATTTGTTAAATATTATATGCAATGGGTGAACTAAAGTATCTGAACATGATTTAATGAAGATTTGTGCTATTTTATCTGGACCTGGACCTTTGTTTATGTCAATATTTTTTAATTTATTAAATATTTCTACTTTAGTGATGAAATTAAGAGTAATTGAGTCTGTAAAATTGTTTTCAAGAGAGATGAGAGGCGGCAGGTCGTTTGGCTCATAAACTGAAGAAAAAAAGCTAGAAAAGAGGTCACATATTTCTTGAGACGTAGAAGCAGTAGCGTTATTATAAGACATTTCAGAAGGAATCGAATGGGTTCCCCTTTTCTCAGACATGAAAGACCAGAATGGCTTAATACATGTATTTGATACAACAGCATTCTCAGTTCGAGCAATGTACGCCAGGTAGTCCGCACCAATAGCTTTTTTGGATCGTTTACGGTAGCCAGAAAACAGTGCGTAGTCCCTTTGTTGCCTGTATAATTTCCATTTTCGGTGAAACCTGTTTTTCTCCTTTAATAACTTTTTAGTAGTATAGCTAAACCAAATAGGGTATTTTCCTCTTATTATTGTTTTTGACGGAACGTGTTCAGATACAATTTCATTAATATTTGTGTAAAACGTAGAGACAGCGTCGTCTACTTGGAGATTGCTTAAGAGCAATTCCCAGTTAATACTTCGCAATTTGTTATTAATAGTATTATAATTGGCTGATGTAAAGTTTAGTTTGGTGTAAGAATTTTTAATTGTCAAAGGCAAGGAGTCCAACTTAAATAATACTTCCAAGGCCGGATGATGAATATCTTCGGGTACAAAGGAGGAAATAGAAGGCTTCACCGAAATATTTTCATGTTGGGGTAATACGAAGTCTAATAGTTTATTATTTGAATTAAAAATATTATTATATTGATGTAAGTTGAGAAAATAAAACGATTCAATAAATGTCTCATCAAGATTATCAGTTACGTTACCTGGAGTTAATCCAATTGTATTCTCCTCCAAAGTTCAAGACATTCGGGGCAAATTATAGTCTCCAACGATTAAAAATAGGTCATCAGGATGTCTGCTCATGATATCAGCCACTCTGTTCAGATGATAAGACAGATTGTTTACATCGGCATGAGGAGGTATGTAGGCGCAGCATACGTGTAATTTTTTCTTACTAGATAGTGAGACCGACACCCACATATCTTCACAAATATTGTTACTGGACCAACTCTGAATACTGCATGATATTAAATTGCTAGATACGGCAATAAGTACACCACCACCATCACGTTTAACACTCACTGCAGCTAAACGGTCATTACGGAAAACGTTGTAGTAGTTGTCAAACAGCTCACCGTTATTGATGATACTATTTAACCATGTTTCTGTGATACATATTATGTCAAAGTTGTGTTCACTAGTAGCGAGTAAAAAGTCATTACACTTTGTACGTAAACCTCTCGTATTTTGATAATAGATATGAAGATCCCTGGCCATTTTTAGATTAGCGTTATTATTACGTGCTAATTAAATGTGGTGCTTATTTAATCTTCTTCAGATCATCTTCGCTGGTAATATTTATCACAGGAGAAGCATCCGTTTTACGAGAAAATATCTTGCAATCTCTAACCCAACAATATTTAAAATTGGAAGTCTTGCATTGGTCACGTGCTTTTTTATATAACCATTTATTAGAAGGGGTGAGGTGGTCATTTAAATAGATATTTTGCGAGATAATCCAACCAGTTCTTCTTTAATAAGTCGGGAATTAAGTTTAACCACAATTATCGAAAACTAAGCTACTTGCGCTTATATAGGCTGCGCCTGAATGGAAGGGATATTCCCTATTCTTTTGAGTACAATAGGATTGTCCAGCTAAGCATCCATATTGTTGGAAAGTACTCTTAGATTAGCGTTAGAGATCATTGTTAATGTTCCCACTGCAACATCTAGCAGTTCCTTGATTATTGTTTCAGTTATGAGGCCAAAGCCTGGTGCCTTTTTTGGTTTCGACCTTTTTATTACATTACACACATCTTTGTTTAAATTTATTTAAAGCAAGATCCAATTGGAATAGAAAATCAAGAAATTTGTGTGGAACTTTCCCTGGTGGCGGCGTAAACACAATTGAAAGATGTTCAGCAAACGCATCGGCTTTTGGGTGGATTTTTTGACCACTTGTTTGAACATGTTTTGACGGGTGGGATGTGAACCTGAGGTTGTTTATGTCCTTTTTGTGTTTTTTTACAGTGAATGGTTTGATTCCTCTGTATGTGATAGATTTTTTAGGTACCTTTGGACTCTCAGATTTCTATGTTCATTTAATATTCCTTTGAATTCCTTTGTAGCTCTGTTGTATCTACTTTTGTTGTTTGAATCGTGTGATAGTTGCCAATTTTTTCTGATTTTTTTCTTGATGATTTTGTCTATGATGAACATTAGGCATGCCACTTCTGCTTCATGTGCCACTGTTGCAGGGGTTGAGATCGAAGATGCTTCTTGAATAACCACTGGTTGGTTAATATTATCTTCGGTGTCGACTAACAGCTGTGAATGTATCTTCTTATTGACAGTCTCTCTTACAGGGTTTTCCGATTGCTTTTCACCATGTATCAATTGTGTTTCACTATTTGTCAAATGTAATTCCCATTTGTCAACACATGTCAAAATTATATCAAATGTATTTCCCTTTTGTCAAAACAATTTCACAATGTATAACATTATATACCGTGTGTCCACAGGAGTACGCACCATAGAGATAAGATAATGCTAATAGAATATAAATATCAACCAGTGCTGTGACCACCGTCCCTTTTCTTGTACCATTTATAACAATATTGTTTCATACAGTGGCGAGTCAGAAGCCAGAAAACAACATTTTAGTGTGCCGGCAGTAGAAAGAGGAGAGAAATCCCCCACCACTTTTAATTGATTCGCGGATTCGCGGTTTAATTCGCGGATTTATTCGCGGATTTCGCGGTTTTGATTCGCGGATTTCGCGGTTTTTAATTTCGCGGTTTGATCTAATTAATTTCGCGGTTTGATCTAATTAATTTTCACATGTGCTACTGAATAAATTACGCATTAGCTTCCGATTAAAATTACGCGTCGGACTTCGGCGGCCATCTTGGATTTCTGGCGGGAATATTTGAAATTTGAATTTTTTCCGATTTTTTCTAAGTTCAATTTTTTGAATTTAAATCTCCCGGGGTGTCGGCCATCTTGGTGCGCGCGCACTTCTCACGGCGGTTGTTTTTAATTTTGAATTTTCGCGGAAATATTTGAAATTCAAACTGATAGATCTATCTCGCTCTTCGAAGCTGCTGTCTCTCTCTTGCATTCACTCGCGGAAATATTTGAATTTAAAAAAAGCTATTTGCGTCGGACCCGAGTGGGAATCGAACCCTACTTTTCTTGGCAGCAGCCTTAGCACCTTACCGCTGCGCTATCGAGGTCTGTTGAACATATAGGAATTGAACAAGACGTCATTTCGCAGCTGTGCCGTCACACCGTTCGAGTTGAAACAAACTATTTTTTCAGAAATTCAAATTATAAGCACGGGAATGTTTACCATATTGTGTTTACAGGCAGATGCAATTTTTAAAAAAATTATATTTGTAACAGCTTTGCTACTAATAATAATTTTATAATTTGCAATATAGTCATTGTCTCAAGTTTCTGGTTAATTTCCATTCGACCGCGCATAATTTGAAAAGCTATATGAAATAATTACTTTATTTTTATAATTAAAACAGCGAACTCCGCGAATAAATCCGCGAATCCGCGATAATTACTTTATTTTATATAGCGAAATCTGATTCATAAATTTGACCGTTGTAAACTTTTAAAACAGGTCGAGACATGTGTTTTGTTCATTTCAACAACCTTGGTGACGAGACTGCTTTGTTTGTTGAAGTGAAACGTAACGGTTTGCCCTGCAGCGCTTTCGCGAGCCGCTTTCTCTTGCCTAAATCACTACAAGGTGGGCATGACTCGTTCATTCCGATCCATTCCTCACCTGAAGTCGCATCGTAGTACAAGTGCCAGCTATCTTTTGAAAGCGCGAGTGTAAGTGCTACAGTGATTGTTTTGTGCTTTTTCAACTGCAACGATGAACACATCCGAGTTAACTGCCTACCAAATTCTTGAATATTTCAAGAACGGGCTATATACAAATGAGGAATTTGTTTTACTAGCTTTTAAAATAATTCAACATAAACTATCTAACGAGGGCGTAGTTCTGGAACCGTCGTATTGGCATACTTATTTCGAATTGTGTCAAGCCGTCGGGAAAATTCGTGCCAAGCAGTCGTTTGCCTCCCTATCGGTAAGTAAAAATATATTTCCTATTTTTAGAAAGTTATTAAAATGTGCGATAGTTTCCCAACTTTTGTAGCAATAATTCTGAAAACCTATTAGTTTAAAACTCATTTGTCGTTATCCGTTTTAAATCATCACATAGCCCCGTTACTTAAAAACGCTAATATAAATTACAATTGTAGGATGGAGCATCGACGTCTACTGGTTCTAATAAACGTGGTTTGGAAGACGATACGCGTCAATCGCCCCTGGTCATTTCATCGGCAAATGTAAGTATACCCTGACATTTTTATATTTAAAATCGGTCATTAGAAAATTCTGATTTATGTAATCTAAAATAAAACCCATATTGAACCATACAAGTAATTTTACGGGAAATTTTTGTAACATATTTCTTTTTAATTTACAGCAAATGAATAATCCAGGGCCATCGACTTCGTCCGCCATGTTGGAGACCGTCCATGCGGGGCAGCAACGACCTACCCCAAGGACTTCTGCAATTGGCGATATGTTAGCACATGTAAGTTTTGCAGAGCTATTTTTTAAATGCGCGAAAGTTTCCTACCTTTTTGTAACAACAATTCTGAAAACCTAGTAGTTTAAAACTCATTTGTCGTTAGTCGTTTTAAAGCAGCGCATAGGTGTCGTTACTTAAATAATACTCATATAAACCACAAATTACAGGATGGGGCATCTACGTCTAATGGTTCTAATAAACGTTGTTTGGACGAAGATACGCGTCAATCACCCCTGGTCATTTCATCGACAAATGTAAGTATACCCGACATTTTTATATTTAAATCGGCCATTAGAAAATTTTGATTTATGCAAGCTAAAATAAAAACCCGTTTGGGCCACACAAGTAATTTACGGGGAAGTGATAGTAACATATTTCTTTTTTAATTTACAGCAGATGAATAACCCGAAGCCATCGACCTCGGTAAACATGTTGGTTCTTGCAAAACCGTCGTCGGTGAAGGGACTTCAGTATATTACGTTGATGGGCGAAGGTCGCAAGATGATAAAGAAGTTCAACACTGAAGCTTCAAATTCAACGAGATAGAGGCTGCGACGAGCAACCCTGTCATATGGCTTAATGTAAGTATAACTATAAAATATTGTGTATTGAAAACAACCACTCTAAATTTACGCCGGAATTTATTTATTGATTTTAAATGGATTTATAGTTTATTTTTTAGTCACATGTTCTAAATTCATGGTTGTATAGCTCGGTTTTACAAATTTTGAAATTGATAGTTTAATTATTTCAAACATTTGCAACGTTATATTAGTTTAATTATTTCAAACATTTGCAACGTTATATACTCAGTTAATATTTTGAAATATGGTGAGCTAGACGTTTTAACTTATTGAAACCCTTATTTACAGAATGCATTCGATGAGATCATCACGCATATCACCAAGGGAGCAGCGGCTTCTGATAAGATAGGTTTAGTTTTAAGAAATGACAATTTTGCCGACAAGCCGATAGGCATTTCTTTCCGCCGTGTTGACCAGCTCAACGCCGGTGTTGTAATGTCAACCTTGGAGAAAATTCTTCAATCTAACGCTAAGTTTTTTGCTCAAGATAAAATGACCTTGCATGTAAACCGAATCACTTTGCCTGTTGGATATGGAAAATCATATATCAGAATGACTGGCGTTAGTTTTGAGGAATTTTCTCGAAGGAGACATGGTATATTAACTGTTGTAAATAATGATAATTACTGTCTTGCCCGAGCTCTTATTCTGGCCAAAGCTTGGGTAGATAATGAGCCAGATCTGCATCTCTATAAAGCAGGTTACCCAATCCTAACACAGAAATCGTATGAGCTTTGTGAAAATGTCGGTGTTAATCTAATCAATGGGGCCACGCGAGAACACTTGGAACAATTCCAGTTGTATCTAGCTAATTACACCATTATTGTTTATAATTCACGTATTGGCGCCAGTAAATATTACGAGGGACCTAGGGGGCACAACAAAAAAGTGTTAAATTTATTATTGGAAGATCAACATTACAATGTAATAACCAGTTTAACTTCGGCCTTTGCAACCGCTTTTTTCTGCGAATTTTGTTTAACCCGCACCAATAGTAAGCAGAGACACAAAAATTGCCCTTATATTTGCCCATGTTGTCATTCAAAACCGCCCTGTAACCTGTTTTTGGACCCAATCGTGTGTGATAATTGTAATAGGGATTTTCGTGGGCGGGAATGTTTTGACGAACATGTAAAGTCTTTGTGCAGCATTTTAAAAAGGTGTGGAGTATGTCTCATGACATACTGGCAAAACAGCAAGAAAAGTCATACGTGCGGTGTAAAATATTGCCATACCTGCGCGAAAGAAATGCCAACCCGTCATTTATGCTATATGGCAAAGAAAAAAAGTCCTAAATTGTCTAAAAAGTTTATTTTCGTTTTTTATGATTTTGAGGCAAGACAGGAGACGGTTTTGGAAGGTGTAAATAATGTTTTTTTGCACGAACCAAATTTATGTGTAGCGCAAAATGTCTGTAATACATGTATTAATTTTGAAGATCTTACGCAGGCTTGTAACATTTGCGGTCCTCGTCAACATGTGTTTAAAAATAACCCTGTACAAAGTTTGCTAGCTTATATATCTAAATTATCCAATATCGCCAACGTTTTTGCTCTCGCGCATAACATGAAAGGATATGACGGATCCTTTATCATGCAGCATATTGTCAAACATCAGAAAAAGTGGGCCCCGAAAATTATTGCAACCGGTACAAAATTAATGTGCATCACCTGTCCCAATGTTAAATTTATAGATTCGTTAAATTTTTTGCCTGTAGCATTAGCTAAGCTGCCCAAAACATTTAATTTTGAAGCTACAAAAGGTTACTTTCCCCATTTATTCAATAAAATGGAGAATCAAAATTATATTGGAGTAATGCCCCAAGCACACTTTTATATGGCCGATGAAATGTCCCCTTCTTGTCGCGCAGAGTTCTTTGAATGGTATAATGTGGAAATTGCTCGTAATGCAGTATTTGACATGCAGGAAGCAATCGTAAAGTACTGTATTCAAGATGTAGAGATACTTCGCAAGGCTTGTCTTGAATTTTGGCGGCGTTATACTAGCGAAAATGGAGTAGATCCTTTTAGGGAGTGCTGCACGATAGCCGGAGGGTGTAGTTTAGTTTATCGTCGAAATTTTTTAAAAGAAAATACGATCGCTATTATTCCACCGAGTGGGTACAGATTAGGTGATAGGCAATCGACGATTGCGATTAAATGGTTTTTATGGGTCGAACACGAGCAAGGTATCTCAATTCAGCATGCTGGTAATAATCGCGAGGTTCGATTACCTGAAGGTATTTTGGTGGATGGTTTTTGCGCTGCAACAAATACAGTGTATAATTTCCACGGATGTTACTTCCACGGTTGTGAGGTATGTTACCCCGATCAAACTGTAGAGCTAGCAAATGTGAAAAATGACACGATGTTTGTTCGTCGCGAATCAACAGAGGCAACTGCTGAAAGAATTAGAAGGGCTGGCTACACCCTTATAGAGATGTGGGAGTGTCAATTTAATTTATTTTTAAAATTTAACAACGTTGCGTCAAACTTTGTAAATAATCATGCTGTTATTAGGAACACACCATTAAATCCGCGAGATAGTTTTTTCGGTGGACGCACTAATGCTGTGAAACTGTACCATAAATGCCAGGAAAACGAGCAAATCAAGTATTTCGATGTGTGTAGCCTTTATCCTTTCGTAAATAAATACTCAAAATACCCCGTAGGACATCCCAAAGTATACGTTTGTGATGAGGAGTGTCGGCAACTTCCTTTCGATACAATCGAGGGCTTAGTCAAATGTACAGTGTTACCACCGCAAAATCTTTACCACCCTGTTCTGCCCCTTCGAATGCATGGCAAATTAATGTTTGTGTTATGCAGGTTATGTGCCGAAACCAGCTTCACTGGCGATTGTAACCATTTAGAAGATTCGCGCAAGTTTACAGGAACATATGTGTCTGATGAACTAAAAAAAGCTGTTGAACTGGGATACCGCGTGCTCGAGTTTCATGAAATATGGGCATATGATATTGTGCAATATAACAGGGATAGTAAAACAGGCGGTCTATTTTCAGAGTATGTGGATAATTTTTTAAAATTAAAGCAGGAATGCAGCGGATAGCCTGCTTGGTGCACTGATGAAAACACTAAGGACCAATATTTATCAGAATATTTAGAAAGATAAGGCGTAACCTTAGAAAAGGATAAAATTTGTTTCAATCCTGGCATGCGTTATATCGCTAAGTTATTACTAAATGCATTCTGGGGTAAATTTGGCCAAAGAGAGAATTTGATGCAAACAAGTATTGTTTCAGATTCTTATGACTTTTTTAAAATGCTAACTGATCCTTCAATACAGGTTCATTCAATTATGATCGTCGATGAGGATGTAATAGTTGTAATCTGGGATAGACCTGAGGAGGGAATAGTTTCGCTCAAAACGGTCAATGTTGTATTGGCTGCATACACTACGGCCAATGCAAGACTTGAACTGTATAAATATTTGGAGCAATTAGGGGATCGCGTTTTGTATTACGATACAGATAGTACGATCTATGTCCACCGACCTGGCCAATGGGTGCCTGAAACGGGTGATTTTTTGGGGGATATGACTGATGAGCTGAGGGAATATGGTCCAGGTAGCTTCATTACGGAGTTTGTTAGCGGAGGGCCTAAAAACTATGCGTTTAAGGTTTTCTCAAGTAATAAAAACGATTACGAATTTGTATGTAAAGTAAAAGGTATAACTTTAAATTACAAAAATGTCGAAAAAATAAATTTCGATACACTTAAACGCATGGTTCTTGATAATGCCGAAGCAACGTATGTAGAAACCGACCGGAAAATTGCCCGTACAGCCATGTATCAAGTTGTATCTAAACCCGAAAAGAAAATTTATAGGGTTCAGTACACTAAACGTAGGCGTGTTGAAGATAGTTTTGATACCCTACCTTATGGGTTTAAAGCAGACTAGTGTTTATATTGCGTATAGTTTCGTTCTTTTTATAATCAACTGATTTTATAACAATATTTTATATTTTGTATTGTCTTTTTTTTAACTTTTATGAGTGTCTATATTGCGTATAGTTTCGTTATTTTTATAATCAACTGTTTTTATAACAATATTTTATATTTTGTATTGTCTTTTTTAACTTTTATGATGTTTTTTATGCAACAACTTATTGCACTTGTAGCCACATATTTTTGTAAAACAAAAGTATTTAAACTAATTTTTGATTTATGCATTATGTTTACATATAATTGCTTATTTGTTCGTACGTATTTTCGACGTGTGGTTAGTGTTCACATTTCATAAGACCCGCTTTGTGGCAATTGTTTTCATAATATTTAATTTCAATCATTTTAGAAAACTAACCACGACTGTCGCAAAACGTACATTAAATATTGCACTTATTGTCACATGCCCCAATTTGCTCTAACTGTAACTGCATGCTAGATTTTAATTGCATGTTAGTTTTATTTTGCATGCTAGGCTTAAGAGGCTGTTAATTTTTGTAAATAAAGCAGTCGAATATTGTAAATACATTTATTAAATATTTTGTGTGTGTAATAAAAATATGTTTAATTACAAACTATTTGTGTTTTTATTTTCTAAATAACATTAAACAAGTTTATTAAGGTGAAGTATTGGATATATAGTGCTTTTACATATGTGTCATTAGAAACTAAATTATCAGTGAACAGATTTACAAAACTTATCATAGATGCACCATTCATTTTAAAATATAAATACATTAAACAGTATATGCCGCAAACGCTAGAGCTAAAATCTTGCAAAATTTTTGGATTATGAGACCAGCTGATTGAATTTTGTTGTAAAAATTTTAAATGATAACCGCTTGGAGGGCGGCCGTATGAATCAAAGTATTCCCCATATCCATATTGGTCTATATACACTGCATTCCAATGTTGTCCAGGTCGGTTTGCTGGATCTGTGTTGACGATGATTGCCACAGGTCTTGCAATTCTTGTAGGGAGTTGATCAGAAGCAAAAACATAGCGTTTCACATTCAACAGACTCGGGATTGTTTGCAATATTTTCTGAACTTCCAGTGTATTCATTGCGCCACCAGTCGGATAAAATTAGTATGTTTTCCAATGCACATACAGGCGAACGGATGTTGTGATTGAGGCAACGTACGGCAGCAGTAGTTTTTCGCAGAACTTTTAAAGACGGGCACTCGAGATCCTCCAAATTTACGACGATTTTATTCAGAAAACTTAGAACCTCCTTCTTTTCTTGGCCCTTAACGTACACTTTTTCAAATTTTTTGAGAAGTCTTGTTAGCTCTGTTTCAAATTCATCAAAATGTATAGTACCAGAATCCCAGGTTAGACCGTGATGTCTATGCTCCAGATAGTTTATGCCTTTTTTAACGAAATAGGGCAGAGTGTCATATTTTGCAGGGGGTTTTAAAACGAAAATTGCTAACTGGTTGCCATCTGCTGAAATAACAGCCACTTCTTTCGGAATAAACTGTTTCTTATCACCACGGAACCCTTGCAGATCTACGAAGACACTGTCCATACTGACGAAATGTTTGAGCATGACTAAATTTTAAAAAACTGTTGTTGGTTTTTAACTACTAAAATCCACCAGCACATTTCTGTGTTTGTCAATTTCTACGACGTTATCGAACTCTGCATAAACTAGACAATTAATAGTTTCTTCTAGCGCGTCTTGAAAACCCGCCTCTAAACGTAGAGCGCCATTTTTAAGAAGGTTCCAGTGTGTTGTTGCATTTGCAGCCAGATCGGGGGTTAAATCAAAAGCAAATAGACAGTAGCCATGAGGGTAATCTTCACGTTTTATAGCGTTGCCTTCATTGAGGAAATGTATACCGCTACCGGAAAATAGTGTGTGATATGCTTGAACGTACATGCCATTCTTAGAGAAATCAGGCTGTAGAGGTTTTGAAGGAATTTGTTGACCGTCGATGTATAGGGAGAAATAATTGATTTTGTAGTTATTAAAATTGAAAGGGTTTGCTGCATAATGGCCGTTAAATGCTTTATTCGATACAAAACCTACAATGCATCGTTTTGGTAATTGCCCCAGAAAAATATTATCTAAAGATTTTCTTTGCACACCAGCCGGAATAGTTAACACTTTAACATCGGATCTTGTAATGGGGTATTTAGCAGGCGCAGTCGCCAAAGCTTTGGTGTGAGCCAACAAAATAGACGGGTTTATTTCATTTTTCTCACTAGTAAGCTGGCATCACTAATTTTCACTTTGAATGTAGATCCTTCGGCTGCCATTAAATTGAAAGAATCTCGGGATCTGATAAATTTGACTTTCATTTCAACTCCGTTTATAAGAAATTTTTCTTGATTGAATAAATCGGAATGCACATGTCCCATCATTTCGACTTGCTTACTTGCAGCAGTAAAAAATTTCCGCTTTACAAATCCTTCATTATGCGTAGTGATGTCATCCATGTTATTGGCTGTGTCGTTGTACCATAGTGTGCATGTTAAATGGGTTGATTTAGCACCATTGCCGTAATTCAGCAGAGTTTCAATGTATGAGCGGTATGCGTATGTATTGTTTGGCGGGCTCACAAGCTTCTGATTCAAATACACCTCAACTTGATTAAACATAGAGTGCATCCAATTATTAACAGGGCCTACATCATCTTTGTCGGTTTGATGGTGTATCATCTTGTTTTACAATTTTAGCAGTAATGTATAACATGGTCTGACTTAAATCGATATAATCGTTACCGTTTCCAGGCACAATAAATTCAATCGGTGCATCGTCATTAAGCGAGGAAAGAAGTTTGTAAAAAATCCATTGTCCATTTTCGATACTGGTTTGAGTTGCGGGCAGAGCGAACAAATCTAACTCTGATTTAACACACTCACAAGACTGCGCATGCAAAAACGCCATTGTGGAAAATACTTGCTGGTGAAGATATCGGCGTATGCGGGTTTGACCAGCTTCTGTTTAGCGTTTTTTCTTGTAGACTGATTGTAATTCAGAGTGCGTTGCCTTTTATATCCCGATCCTTCCATTAGAGCATCTATTTCTCTGTCGGCTTTACGTTTGAGATTCTTTCCAGCCTCCTGTACACGGTTATGGAACGCTTCTTTTAGCGGTCGACTTTCACTAACATCTCGTAAAATGTTAGCGCCTGTCCTTAAAGCTTCCTTTCCAACAACTTTAGCACCGGTTTTAAAAAGAGGCAGGATACTACGAAATATTCCTCCTAAAAAGCTTTCGATCCCATGACCTCTCTGGTAGGCTGCTCCTCTGTAGATAGCTCCAACGCCTTGACCTGCCTGATTGGTGTAGTATTGTTGATAAGGACAATCCATAGCAGCTACTGTATCCTCTTAAAGTGTAGTTTTAAACTCAACGTTCCAAACTCGAATGGCATCACACCCGACGTTTCGGTCCTTATATTTATCTCGATATTCTCAAATTCCCTCTTCATGACATTTATATAATGAGTCGGCGAAAATATGGCGTCTTTGTGGCAACCGTAATTATAATTATCAGAGGTCACGTTAACAATACGAAGAAGCGGAACCAAGACATCTCCTACAAGCTGTGGTTCCACAATATCGCAGTAAATAAACATTTGTGATGGTAAACCAACCCAGATATTTGCGGGGTGGCTTGGTACAGGTGCTTCAGCTATATTTATATCAGGTTTATAACCAAGTTGTAAGGCCAGACGTTGTGAAAATCCTAGCATTTTCAATGACGACGTTTTAATTTCAAGAGACACGCGTTTTGTTACTCTATTATATTGAAAATTCAGCAACTTTTCTAATAACCTGTGATTGTTAATTTCGGCTGTAATATGTTCAATGTTTTCATAATTGCCGGGCTGAATACAGATTACGTGCCATCCATCGCTACCATAGTAAATTTGTTCTCTATCACTTTTAAAATATGAATTAGCGTTTTGCAATACTTTTTTCAACTCAGTATACGTTTCTTCTCCGGCTTGCACTTTAGGTATTTCTGTGCGATAATAGACTAGATTTTCTGTATCTGTCACGGCCAAAAAGGAGCATGGATATTGCACTTCCGCAATACCTGTAACCCATTGCCCCGGTAACCTTATTCGTTTAGGGAGCTGCGTTATGAATTGTGCTGTGGTGTTATTTGGAAAATAGCTCATAGAACTATTGCTAAGTAATGTTAGATAAAATTCTTCATCTGTATTCATAGTTGCTGAAGATTAGCTGCAGGAATCCAAGAGTTGAACTTGTCGTTATAATTTCGCCACTTTACAAAGTACTCTTTGCGCTGACCGTGTCCTCTTTCTTTTAACACTTGTTCGACTTTAAACAAAGCGTTATCATCCAAAGTCACTGGCTGTAATTCCTCTTCATAAAAGACGCCCTCTATCGTATCGTCGCTTAAATCAGCTATTTCGTACACAGGTGGTTTTCTAAGAATCACTTTTTTAATTATAAACACTTCGCCGCTCCAATTAGTTTCATATCCTTTCTCGAATGCGTCCTTCGTTCTACTAATTCTTACATGTTGGTTCACTTTATATTTAGGCTTCCTGTCGACTCCCAGCCCCTTTCGGTACAGATTGTTCCACACTTCCAGTATATTGCCATCATTTACAGTAGAGGGTGCCATCTTGATGCTTGAATGATAACGACTGTTATACGAAGTCAGTAAATTTTGTAATACGTCTATGTATTTGTATGAATTAGAGTATGTGAAATAGCGCCACATTCTGGTTTTTAATGTTCTATTGAAACGCTCAATGACTGCTGCTTTAACATCGGGGTTTTGCGTCACATAAAACGTGATATCGTTTTGTTTGAAAAAATTCTGTACGGCTCTAGCAACAAATTCTTTGCCTTTATCGGTTTGTAAATTTATGGGCGTGTTACCCACTTCAGCAAATATTTCACGAAATGCGTTTATTACTGAAGTAGCCGTTTTAGATTTCAGGGGTCTCGCCCATGCCATTTTACTAAACACATCAATTACGGTTAGAATAAAATTATATCCGTCGTTGTGGGGCGCTAAACTACGCATGTCGCAGAGATCAGCCTGCCATAATTCGAAAATGTTGCTAACAATGTACTTGTTTCTAGGGAATTTTTTTCTTGCAGTTTTGTGAATAGTATAGGCGTCCTGTTTCTTTAGCCAATCCTTTACTTCACCACAGGGGTGACTATTTTTCACGGAAGAAATTAATGAGTTTGCTCCTGCGAAGCCTGAAGGGTGAGCACCGTCATAATAGATGGCGTCCAAATTCATTCTGCTATGTTAAAGTTTAAGACGCTCCCAGGCAGAAATACCCTTTATTTTCGATATCGATCTTTGCGTTGTTTTCGGTGTTTTTCGCGATGAACCCTCTTGCTTGGACGCTGTTGCAGTCGCTATTAACGTTAATTTAGGATCGACGTCACTCTCCACATCTGATTTACTCACGTCTGGTACATTTTGACGTTTAGGATCCCCAAATAGCACTTGAGGTACATTGTTCTCTTTAATGTAATCGAGGAACTTGTGTCGGCCTGGCGGATTTGTAGTTTTCTTAGGTCTTAGAACATCATGCATTAAATCAATAATGTTGGAGGACGGTAAAATTTCACCTTTTATGCTGACTGTTCCCTTGCCGTCCCACTCCACTTCATCTGACATTCTTAGAAGTCGTAAAAAGGCTTCACCGTTTTTCTTAAAAGTATTAGGGAGCGTCGATAAAATATATGCATCTGAAATACCACTGTTGTTCGATTCTATAGGTATCTTGATTGATTGCCTCGTTTGATCCGCAAAATGAAGATACCTTTGTAAAACCTGATTGTACTGGATCCATTTATCGTGATCGGTTAATTTAGACGATAAAACCTTTTGCATTTCGTCATCAAGCTGGGATAATATATTTTGCTCTGATTTCTCTGTATCCTTAAAGCGATGCATGAATTCTGGCGGTACAATCATCATTTTTCGGGTATTTTCCATCTTATTTGAAAATAGAGCTCAATACACCAGTAATTAATGGAGCTAATATCAGTGGTAGGAAAGCGCCCCCCTTCTGTATTAGTATTTGGCGTTTCTTTTTTATAGACTCTCCAGGCTTGACTAAACTCCTAAGAACAGCTTTATGCTTCGAGATCGTTGATTTTTGATTAGGCGATAAAGGTATTTTTCCTTTTAAGGTATTATGCACACACTCACAGATACAATGAATTTGTTTATCGCCTACGGCTTTTAATAACGCGGTTCGCTCCTTTGGTCCGAGTTTATGTAGAGCACGCAACAACTCCGAATTTCTAATTACTGATCGAGACATCACTAGTGAATGAGAGTAAACTGGTTAGTGTACGAGCTTTTATACCCCTTTTTAGGAATATAAATATAGCACGCCCCATCTTGGCGAAAAATCGATGTTCTATACCTCGCTATATCAGCTGTACTTTGCTTTAAGTCGAATAACAAATACCCGTGTGGCCTAGCTGTTGCGTCCTCGTATGCTTCTTGAAGGAATCGAGGATTTTCGGGACATATCTGTCTGGTTAAGTGCTTTATTTGAGCTCTATCTCGCGGATTTTTGAAAAGAATAATGTAATGGGCATTTAGGGAAATATCCCGCTGTCCTTTTCCTTGGTGAAAAATGTTTTGCGTAATAAAAAAAACACTGAGATTGTGGTGATGGCTCCCCTTGGTAAATATGTCTACGACTGAGCTATTTGTTTCCCTCATTAAATCGTCGATTATTAAAAGTTTGGGTTCGGACCCCTCAAAAGATGTCATGTCTGGCAGACCTTGTTGAAATTCGACTAAAGATTTTAAATCTTCGTACAATTTTTGCCACTCGCCATAACACCAAATAACTTTAGCAAAATTTACACTGCAGAGTTGTTTCATATTTTTCAAGAAATTTATTACAAAAAACGATTTGCCCGATCCTGAGGGGCCTGCTATGATAGCAGAAAACGGATGTGAAAACTGATGTTCCATTTTTATGCAGTGAGCGATTATTACAGTAGGACCGTCGTGAATAAACTAACTTAAAAAATCAACACGCTCATAATAAATACATTAAAAATATGGTAAGTGCGGGAATCGAACCCACGACATCTTTCGAGATCAGATCTTAAGTCTGACGCCTTAACCACTCGGCCAACCTACCGCATGTATAAACTAACACTCGCCGCATAATTAAAAAGAAATACAGTTTAAAACATTCTTTATTTACATTTTCATACAATATTTCATATAAACTAGGACATGTACGGTTTCATGCGCTCATCTGCATCAATCAACTTCTGCAGTTCTATAATAACATACATTTTAAATTTGAATACAAGTTCCCACAATAAAATATCGTTAGCGAAAGTCCAGCGCAGAGTATTAAAAATGGTTGAATCATCAAGACACAAATTTTCTGCATGTATTACTTTGTCAACGATCACTTCACCAAAATTTTGGAAATTGCACTTTACACGTTTCAAGTCATTTATTTTCACAACCATCAAGTTGTACATCGGCAATAAATTTGATAGTGTTTCATACGTTACGTAAAGAGTAAACTTGTTCTCGGGGTCCTTTGTAATAATCCTGCAGGTATCATTGTTCACGTACTCCACTGTGTGCTCAGTTAATTCACATCTGAAAGTCCCCTGCTTGGCCATCACAAACATGTTCGGTAGCGCTTCCACAAAAGTCATGAACGACTCGGCTGTGAATGAAACACCTGCTCCAATGTCGGTCTTCAGAATTCTTGCAACAGGCGAAAATTGTTTATAAGGATCCAGTCCCAAATGAACAACCTTGCTGGCGCTATTGTTTAAAGGCACAGTGAGGTCGCATAATAACCGTTTCTTTTCCCGTCGGGTTTGGCGGATCTCAGGCGTCACGATCGGTGTTACGTCATAGGAAGGCATCGTCTCCTCAATGAACACCGGCAGGTCCTCCTCGGTGACATCTAGACGTGGTGAATACCCCTTGGCCTCCACGTTCATGGCTGGTGGCTGTGGCGGTGCACCGTGTTTTTTTTTATTTAAAAGATGCGTTTTCTTACTTGTTTTTTCTGCTGCCGGTCTCCTGGTGTAGGGGCCTGGTTTTTCTTGGCACTTATTAACACTTCGAGGATCCATCTTAGGTAAAACTTGTGGTGTTGACACGACGACTAGGAGTGAAGCAATTCGATGCGCTATAGAGTCCGCAGCCACTTTTATGAAGGTACGAAAAACATTACGTCAGAGTCACCCCACTCTCGAGCCGGAGCATGTCGGTACCTGTGTTTTGCAGTGCAGCCTCTGACGGACAAAGCAAATACGTTACCAAGGTTGAACAAAGAGCGACCAGTCTCGACCTGTTTTAAAAGTTTACAACGGTCAAATTTATGAATCAGATTTCGCTATATAAAATAAAGTAATTATCGCGGATTCGCGGATTTATTCGCGGATTTCGCTGTTTTAATTATAAAAATAAAGTAATTATTTCATATAGCTTTTCAAATTATGCGCGGTCGAATGGAAATTAACCAGAAACTTGAGACAATGACTATATTGCAAATTATAAAATTATTATTAGTAGCAAAGCTGTTACAAATATAATTTTTTTAAAAATTGCATCTGCCTGTAAACACAATATGGTAAACATTCCCGTGCTTATAATTTGAATTTCTGAAAAAATAGTTTGTTTCAACTCGAACGGTGTGACGGCACAGCTGCGAAATGACGTCTTGTTCAATTCCTATATGTTCAACAGACCTCGATAGCGCAGCGGTAAGGTGCTAAGGCTGCTGCCAAGAAAAGTAGGGTTCGATTCCCACTCGGGTCCGACGCAAATAGCTTTTTTTAAATTCAAATATTTCCGCGAGTGAATGCAAGAGAGAGACAGCAGCTTCGAAGAGCGATATAGATCTATCAGTTTGAATTTCAAATATTTCCGCGAAAATTCAAAATTAAAAACAACCGCCGTGAGAAGTGCGCGCGCACCAAGATGGCCGACACCCCGGGAGATTTAAATTCAAAAAATTGAACTTAGAAAAAAATCGGAAAAAATTCAAATTTCAAATATTCCCGCCAGAAATCCAAGATGGCCGCCGAAGTCCGACGCGTAATTCCGGAAGCAAATTAAAAATGGCCTCGCGTAATTTAATCAGTAGCACATGTGAAAATTAATTAGATCAATCCGCCAAATTAATTAGGTCAATCCGCGGAATTGATTCGCGGTTTAATTCGCATTTTTAATTGGGTCAATTAAAATTTGATTGACAGCTATCAAAATTAAAGTGTCCGTATACTACTTATGCACCACGGGAGATATTCATGTTCTTTACCTTCGGTTGACTTGTCAACCTCAGGAAAAAAACATGAACATCTCCCTTAATGCATAAATATCTATAGGCTCTCAAGAAGAGTGAATATTTTTTATTTTTCAAAACAAAAGAGTTTGTCAAAAACCAACCAACCTAACTGGATTCTTAATTTGGTTCTCCTTATTTGGCTTGACAGACTGGCCCGGGTAGATGTACTTACTCTTCCACTCTTTCCAGTATTATGTTTTCAACCATTATTGGACGTAGGTTATCGGTGTTTGTCATTACCTTTGTTTTGTCTAAATTCATATTAAGCTGTTTGGATTTCCAAGCAAGGTCTAAGTCGCTTATTATATTGTTTAAATGCTCGTAGTTATCTATATATTTAAAACGTGAAGCGTTTTTTTTTCGACATCTATTTTGAGACTTCCACCAGGCCGATTTCGATATTTTTTTTTAAATGAAAGCTGTCACCGTGTAGTTGTGCACAAATGTGCTAAATTGCAAATAACTGCATAACGTTTAGAGAAAAACCAAAATATTGTAGAGCGTAAGTGACGCAGCTTTAGAGGGCCGTAGCAGTATATCAAGTAAACTTTCGAAGTCGGCCCGCGTTGTTCCGCTGATTGTTGCAATGGACCACTGTACTGCTCGAATTTGTTTGGGTAAAATACAGCCGCTGAATGAGTTAGAATAAGTTTATGGGATTTGTATGCGTTAGACAGAAATAGACATATGCCATTAACATCTAGCAGGGGTAGAGTCATCATAGTAACTGCGGTGATTTCTGTATTTTATTTATTAATTTCATATTCACAATATTTACACACCATAAAATTAAATATAAAATAGTACTGTAAAAGATTTTCGAAAGTGACTGGTTGCAGAATCGATACCTAACCATTTTCCTTATTTGTATGCAAAACGGAACCTTACTTATGTCTTTTATATTAAATGATATAAATAGTGTGTACATATGTAAACATAACCCATTAAATGTTTCATACAATTCTTAGTAAAATATCAACAGTATTTCAAGAAGTTATCGCTCGCTAGTAAACTTGCATATGTGTTGACTTATAAGTAGTTACTTTCGGAGCAATGATAGATACTTTTAATTATTGTGAATCACAATTTTTGAAACCTGGTTTCACGGTACGCGTGAATAATACACCAGGTGTAATTAAACAAAAATAAAGTTTAACATACTATTATTGGATGCTGGTAAAAATCTTCCATTGCAGTAGACTTGCACAATTAATCAGTTTATGGCTTTGCTACTACCTTATTTCATTTATGAGTAAGATGTCTCCTTTGCACCACTGTACTGTACCGTTCTGTACTCATATTTTCAATATCAGTATTATCTACCATCCCTCATTTTTAAGAATTATTTTCAAATGACTTCATGCCGAAGATTGACAAACCAATCTCTCCACAACGAGCAAACGTGGTAATAATCGAATAACTAATAACATCAATATATATAAAATCAACTCGTGTTTGTCGCAAAAAAGATGATCGCCCCTTTTTGCACTTCCTGATTACTTTACAAACCCTAAAGTTGGAACAGACATTCCTTGGGACCTAAGGTTGACGAGAAAAATCCCAAATCAATATGGCGGATTGAAAATGGCTGCCTTAAGAAAATACAGATTTTCACATTTCGATCTCTTCGAAAACTTGAAATCTCTATAGGAGTTAGTCCATCCCATAGGAACAGCCCTTAAAGGCAACAATTGTCAAAATAATACGTGCGGGTTGAATTATAAGGTATGGAATGAGTCTGTCACAAAAAAAGTGATCGACTTTTTTCTCACTTTCCGACCACCTAGAAATCTGAAATTCGGAACAGACATTGCTTAGGAAGTAAGGTTAGTCCGAAAAATTCAATATGATGGATCCAATATGACGGCCTTAAGAAAATTCAATTTTTATTTGTTCCTGACTTGTAAATAACTATAAATTTACCATTTATTGACAATGTCAAATTGACAAGCAACTAAATTTATCAATATGACACATACTAAGGAAGACAACTCTGGCTTTGCACGCTGTCATTTATCTATGAGCACGGGTGTAAAATTTTAAGGTGAATACAGTGACTTGATAAATTGATGCTTACTAGTGAGGAACAAATAATAGTAGATTATGTTATTAGGAGTAAAAGTGATACTTTATGTGGCGAAGCTGAAGTTTATTTAACCGAACGTTAGTGAGGCAAATAATTCAGCTAAGCGACATAAAGTAACTTTTACTCCAAATAACATATACTATTTTATCCCCAAACGTATTCAGATAAATTAAAAATTGATAAAGAGTAACACTAATTATTAGCTAGTAAATAAATAAAATAATCTAATACCTAATACAATTTTTCCACGGTTACGATGTAAACATTTCGCTGAAATGTTTGAGTTTTGTATTTTGTGTGATTACGCACATAAAGTACGGAAAAGTTGCTATTTTATCTGCTTAATCCGATAAAGTGACACTTTTATGTTATCAATAAATACACATAAATTGTCACTTTTATGACGTTTGCTGATAAAAGCTTTTACGACAACCGGGTCCATACCTTCAAACTTGCGAATTCACTTTCAAAAACTCAAAATAATCCTATAACATAAAATCGTTGCTCTCTTTCTTTCTTTCTTTTTTTCTTTCTTTCTTTCTATGTTTGTTCGCTATCTCCTCCGAAGATACTGGACCGATTAAGTTGTATGATGGCTTAAAAGATTGCAAATTTTTAGACTTAGAACGTAGGCCGGGTTTTATTTTCAAAAAAGTACGAAAAAGTTTTAATTTAATTAAATTCTCTAAGAAGGGGAGCGGAGAGCCTGTCGTCCTGGGGTAGAATGCTCGCCTACCACGCGGGCGGCCCGGGTTCGATTCCCGGCGGATGTATCCTTTTTTCTTTAATTTATATTAATGAATCTCTCTTAAATTAGCGAACCGAAGCGTAGTTCGAGTGACTCACTAGTTATGACATAAGTATCTATTACTAGCTGTTATTCGCGACTTCGTACGAGCGAGGTTGGTTCGTTATTTGTGTATTAAATAATGACTAATTTATTATTTCCTGTTATCCCATCCCATCCCCGTCCCCGTCCCTTTCCCCGTCCCCGTCCTTTTTCCCGTCCCCGTTCCGTCCCGTACCGGCGCGTCCCGTCCCGCCCCGTTCCCTCCCCGAACTGTCAAACGCGCGAACTGTCAAACGCGCGAAGGTTAAATAGTCGTTAAGTTTTCTGAAATTTTCCAATTTTCTGAGCAATTTTCTTAATTTTTCTTTCCGTAAGAACCTTCTATAAAGTATTAGAAAACTTAAAAAAAGATGAATGAAATCGGTAAAGTCGTTCTCAAGTTATGGCGTGACCAGGAGAAATAGCGATTAATTTTGTTATGATACAACTACTCTATTTGTTATAGTGGTTAAATAAAAATAAAAATAATGATACATTTGGAAGATCAATACAACCAAATGTTGAGGGGTTTTAAATAAGAGGGGTATTAATTTTAAAATAATTGAGAAATATTAAAATTGAGACAATTATTAATGTAGATGTGACAATAAAATAGAAATTGAATATTTAATTTTGATGGTTGAGGTCAACCATGGTAAAAAGTGTAAACCAAGGTTATATTGACAATTATGCTTGTTTTAATAATAAGGGATTGTAAACTGTAATAGTTAGGACATTTTATATTTTAAGAGGGCAGTAATAATAGTAACCATCAGAGATAAGTTTTTTTTTTGTTTGGCAGTCAGAATAACAACTTATAAAAAATGTACATAGAAATTTGAAAAAACTCTTTTTACTAATAAAAACTTGGAAATTATGGCTTATTTTGTATAATTGTTTGGTAAAATATGAAAATATAACATTGAAATAATAAGACATTACAATCGGTGAAGATATTTTGCAATACAGTTAATAAAATACAAAAAAACAAGAAGAATTGGATGGATTTGGATTTAATGGTTCATGTAAGATATAATTAATATTCATTGGTGAACAGAATTGCCTGAGAGGCTGCTTCAGGATTCCGTTACTTTGCGCTGATTCTATCCGTCAAGCACGTAAACAAGACTGTGTTTACGTTTTAAACCAATGTAGTCAATGGTACTTGAACGGACGACAGTAAAAACCACCCTTGGAGCACAGCCTCATGCCCCATAAATATTATGGCTTAGAAAGGGTAGTGAATGAATCAAACATTAAATGCAGATTGATTTTTATTATGAAAATAAACTAGTATTTATACAAAACTAAAATGCTTAACGCAGTAACAATATCAAAGTTAATATATACAGTTTACTAGGACAGAGTGTTTAAATTACAAAACAGCAGATAAGCAATTGTGCAGTTTTTATTTCCTGCTAGAGCGAAGGTCGCCCGTTGAACTTACTACTGTAGGTCGGTATTGTGCATGGAGTGCAGATTTGCATTTTTCCTGGTCTTTAACTTGTCTGATTGCGTAATAACACTGGCTTTTAAATTATGAATAATGTTTCGTAAATTTGGACTGAAATATATAGTTTTAATCTAATTTAAACATATTAAATTTAGTAATTATGAGGCAAAGCTGGTGATTGCAACATTAAATTTTTCTTGCTAATAAATGGGAATTGCATTTAAAAACATGCAACTGGATTTCGTAAATTTTAGAAAATAAAATTTATGTGTGTTTAAATCAAGTTTAAACATATTGCCAATTTTAGGCCGAAGAAAAAGAAAAGCAAAACTATATTGTTTCTTCCACATTAAGGGTTTTTAGAGGATATTCTTCTACGGCTGACTGGCGTTGTTTGGATTGATGCTTCCTTCGGTTGATCCTTTTCCGAATGTAGTAGAAGGCTCCTATTAGAATAGCCCCTCCCAATAGGCTGCCTGTGATCCCGCTGGATAGATAGGAGTGGTGGCGGATGGTTTTCCAAGTTATGTCCTTTAGGTGCTGCTGGAATTCCAACTGCGAAGTTTGTAGATCCTCGAAGTGGTCTGACTGTTTTAGAACTGGCTCCTCTGCAATTTCTGAAAAGGAGTTGGGTGTTATTGTGTTGGTAAAGTTGATGCTGACGGCCTTGGAATATCCTGCGAGGATCTTGAATTTCTTGCTATGCCTGGGGGTTAACGTATTCTTTGTAGTTTGTATGATGCAGTCTGACGAGATCTGAATCACACCTGTAGTGTTGACAGTGACTTCTTCCCTATTGCCACTACAAGTGATAGCTATTCGGGTTGGCTTGTTGACTACGAACATCCAGGTGTTTTCCATGTATAGTTGTTTCCAGATAATGGACTGGATCTGATGTCTTCGTAGGCTGCACTGACTAATTTCTGTTCGATGATATATATCATCAATGATGCAATTTGGGTTATTTTCAATTCCTTTCACGACTGTCGGACTGCAGATATACGTGTTTGGAGTAATTTGGAGATTTTCTTTGACTTCCTCATCTGTCTCTTGAAAGTACATTTGTAAGTTGTAATCCACAGCGAAGATCCCTTTTGGTACGTCGATCACCCAGTAGGACCCATTGTTAATTTGGAGAGGAATTGGTGTCACCTTGATTAAGGTATATTCGGTTTTTTCGACTATGATGAAGTATCCTTGGACGTTGATGTATATGTCATCATGTCCGATGTCGACCTTCAGGATTGGAGTCGGTAAAATTTCTAAATTTGGCGAGAGTTTACTGGTTGCATTTGCGAGGATTTTCTTGATTTGGGCAGGTGTTATTAACTCGTAAAAATTCCCTTGTTGGAAATGAACGTTCAAAATGTTTGTGTGGTAACTGCACAGTTCACTAATAACATTTGTGGCAACTTGATAGACACTGATGATGTGGATATTTAATCGGTTGGAGTCGGTTGCCTTATACCACTTGTCCATGTTGTTGATCGCCCTGATTCCTTGGTTCAGCTTCTCTTGGAAATGTTCCAGTTTCTGATCGATTTTTTCTTCGGTCTCATTAAATCTTGAAAGTGCTGACAGCAAGAATTTGGATTGTTGACTGTCCATTTTTATTAATTCCTGTTGATTTTTGTCGAGTCTATCAATATCTTGATAGACTTCGTCATTTACTCCGAAAATTGACGTAAGTACAGTCCCAAGCACTCCTCGTTTCTCTCGTCTTGCTATGATATCTTCCATGCCAGTTTTAATCCATTCCATATGCCTTTTTTGTTCCAGAAGATGATGCACCAATGTCTTGCATAACGTGTCTTCGAACAGTTCTTTCGCAGAGTTGCAGAGGTCGTCGAATTTGTCCACCATGTCGGTAACTGTTTCGAAGTCTTCTTCGATCTTCCCTCTCTCGAACTGAATTTCGATCCTGAATGTTCCTCGTTCAATCTTCCCGTGTCCAATATGCTCTACATAGTACCCGCTGTCTGGTTTTTGTATGTTGAATTCTGCCTTACTCAATGTATTGGTGGTAAGGAGAGTAAATATAAGTAGAAGCATTTTCCATTTGGACCGGATAGTTTTCTTTGGTACTGGGAATGATTGTGTGTGGGTGCTGTTGGCCGAAATTTTCTCTTCAGGCTCTGGTTCCTGCGATTCTTCGTTAGTTGGTAATGGAATGATACTGCCTATGGAACGTTTTAATTGATGTCCTCCTGATTTCTGGATGGTTACTACTCGCACTGATCCATCGGTTGCGGGATGAATGTCGGTAACTCTCGCTAAGGGCCATTTACTAGGATTAATGTTTTCTTCTTTGATTAGCACTAGGTCACCAACTTTGATATTCTCCACCGGTTTCTTCCATTTGTTTCTTTGCTGTAATCCATGAAGGTAGTCTGAGCTCCATGATTTCCAAAAATCTTGCTTGATTTTTTGGATCAATCTCCAGCGATTTGACAAATTTGTTGATATTGGTGTGCTGATTGGGTCCGGTGGTGAGATTATCTCTCTTCCTATCAGGAAATGGCCTGGTGTCAATGCAGTGGTATCTTCAATATTGTTGCCTTGTGGGCACAGAGGACGTGAGTTTAAGCAGGCTTCTATTTGGCAAAGCAAAGTTGTTAATTCTTCAAATGTTAGAGTAGCGTTGCCAATGGTTCTCTTCAGATGATGCTTCATTGACTTTACTCCTGCTTTCCATATTCCTCCGAAGTGTGGAGCTACTGGAGGGATGAAGTGCCATTGGGTACCAATGGTGGATAAATTTTCTTGGATAACTGGGCCTTCCATTGCTTGACGGATTTCCTTGTCCAAGACTTTTCTTGTTCGAACGAAATTCGTTCCGTTGTCGCTATAAAGATGTGCACAGCGTCCTCTTCGGGCGATGATCCTCCTGAAGACTGCTAGGAAGCTGTTAGTTGTCATGTCGCTGACGGCTTCTAAGTGTATTGCTTTGGTTGACAGACAGACAAAAACAGCAATGTATCCCTTGGATGAAGAATGCCCTCTTCCTTTAGATGTTCGGATTTGTATTGGACCGGCATAGTTCACTCCGGAATGGAAGAATGGCGGGGTTGAATTGACTCTGGTTGGTAGAAGATTCCCCATTAATTGCTGGGCTGCCTCTGCCTTGAATCGGATGCATCGAAAGCATTTCTTGATGCTGAAACTGACGGCTTTCTTTGCGTTGATGATCCAATATTTTCTTCGGACATAGGACAGTGTGAGTTGAGTGCCACCGTGTAAGGTGCGTAAATGTGCCTCATGGATTATTAATTTGGAAACATGATTGGAATAAGGAAGGATAATTGGGTGTTTTTCGTGGTAGGATAAGTTGGAATTTTCTAGTCTTCCTCCAACACGTATGATTCCATGTTGATCGATGAATGGATTGAGATTTGCGAGTTTGTTGTTGGAGTCCACACATTTTCTCTTTTGGATTTGAGATCCTGTTGCCTTCAAAATAGGATCACTTCCTTGGACGACCTTGATGAGTGTGAGGATAGTGTCTTCCATTTCTTTAACTGATAGACATCCTGGTTGAATGGGAAGACGCCTACACTTGTTGATGAATCTTCGGCAGTAGGACACGACTCGTACCATTCTTGTCAGAGACGAGAAGCGATGAATAATCTCGTTCTCGTCTTGATAAACTGTAGCTTGATGCACAGTGTAATTCTTGGCTTCTTCATTAGTTGTGGCGGTGTCTGGTTGACACGGCCATAACTCTTTGTTAATTAACCAGCTTGGTCCATCCCACCATAGTGTATGTTCCTTTAATTTCCCTGGACTAGTACCTCTGGAGATGACGTCTGCAGGATTTTCTTCTGACTTGACGTGGTTCCAATGTTGAGCCGGAATCAGGTGGTTGATTTCGGCTACGCGATTTGCGACGAATGTCTTCCATCTTACTGGATCTCCCTTTATCCATCCTAGTGTGACCATGGAATCGGTCCAGGCGAAGATAGATACCTTAGGAATGTTCAGTGCCGTGATTACCCGTTGTAATAGATTAGAAAGTAGTACTGCTGCGCAGAGTTCTAATCTGGGTAGGGTTGCCTTTGCTCGAGCTGGTGCCACCTTGGATTGGCCTGATGACGTGATGACTCTGGTGTAGACCACGCCTCCAATAGCTCTTTCGGAGGCGTCACAGAATCCATGTAGTTCCATTTGGGCTTCCTTTTTGGAAAAAAGCCACCTTGGTAGAGTAATTTCTTCTACTGATTTGAGTTGAGATTTAAATGTTTGCCATTTGCCTTGGATACTTTCTGAGACTGGGTCGTCCCACTTGACATTTTCGAGCCATAGCTCTTGGATGAGCAGTTTAGCAGTGATGATGATGGGTGCTAACCAACCCAAAGGGTCGAAAATTTTAGCGACTTCGGATAATATGCTGCGTTTTGTGGATCCCTTTTGCTTCACATCCACCTTGAAGCAAAACACGTCTTCATATGGAGACCAGTGAACGCCCAATGACTTCTTTACGCCGTCCTCACTTATTTCGAGGTAGGTTTGCTCCTTCAATTCTTCGGGTAGTTCTTGTATGATGGCTAATTCATTACTGCACCATTTATGTAGGGTAAAACCTCCACGTTTTAATAAGGAAATTAACTGACCTTGCTGCTTGATTGCTTCTTCTAAAGTGTCGGCTCCGGAGAGTACATCGTCCACATAGAAATCTCTCTTCACAACTTCCGCTGCTAATGGAAAGGAAGATTTTTCGTCCTCTGCTAATTGGTGCAAGGTTCGGATGGCCAGATAGGGAGCTGATGCGGTTCCATACGTGACGGTGCATAACCTGTATTCCCTGATTGGCTGTGATTGATCGAATCTCCATAAGATTCGTTGATACTCCTGGTCTTGGCTGTCCATCTTGATTTGTCGGTACATTTTCTCAATGTCCGCAGAGAAGACGACCTTGTGAGTTCTCCATCGGAGTAGAATGTCGACCAGCTCCTGCTGAAGTTTTGGTCCAGCATACATGACTTCGTTTAAGGATTTTCCATAAGATGCCTTGTTCGAAGCGTCGAAGACAACACGGAGCTTCGTTGATGAACTTGCTTCTCGAATTACGCCGTGGTGTGGGATGTAATACTTGCCATTGTTTTCTTGTTTTTCTTCTACTCTTTCCATATGTCCTAGATCCAGATATTCTTGCATGAATTTCTTGTATTGGATTTCTAGATCTTGGTCTTGTCTCAGCTTCTTTTCCAGATGTAGTAATCTTGCCAATGCCGAGGGTTTGGATTTTCCCATGCTCACTGGAGTTTGCTTAAATGGAATCTTGACTATGTATCTTCCATCCTGGTCTCGCTGCACTGTGTCTGTGAATTTATTTTCACATACCTGGTCGTCTGGGGAAATTTTTCGTTGAGTGGGGACTTCTTCTATGTTCCAGAATTTTTGTAACTGCTCATCTTCTTCGATTTTGGCAACCATGGTGTTGACTTTAATGATTTCGTTATGTTGTCTTCCAATGGTTCCAGATAGGATCCAGCCCAGCTCGGTATTTTGTCCTAAGATGCCATCCTTTGTTTTAGTGATTCCTTCTAGAATTATTTTTGAATATTCTTCGGCTCCTAGAATTATGTCTATGGGGCCAGGTTGGTTGAAGGTTGGATCGGCGATGAAAATATTGCTCCAGGAATTGATATTTATGTTTGGGATAGGGGATGAAGGCATGGCTTTGGTAAGTTTAGGAAGTATTAATAAATTGACAGGTAGGGAAAAGTTACTTGAAAATCTAGGTGTGATCAAACCTGGGATTTTCCATTTGGCAATTTTTGGCTCGCTGTTCCCAATTCCTGTGATTTCAGCTCGAACCTTGGTCCTGGGTAACCCCAATAATTCGGCTGACGCTTCCGTGATAAACGACCCCTGAGACCCGGGATCTATTAATACTCGTAATAGATGAGTCATCCCGGATGCTGCTTTTACTTGAACCATTGCTGTGGCAAGTAGAACTTGGCTCTCCTGTGCGCCTAAATTGGCGGTGATGATGTCTGACTTCGGCTTCTTTTCTGGAGCGTTGGAAGTCTTCATAGCTGCTGCATGAGCTGACGTTCTCATCTTTTGGGCAGGGAGCGGCCTTGATGGTGGCTGCGCCTTATGAAGCAGTGTATGATGCGGGAAGCGACAGATTCTACAATTAAAATAGGCACGACATGGTATATTTGAATCGTGCCGCAAGCATCGATAGCACAATCGATTGGTTTTTACTGCTTCTACTTTTTCATGGGTAGGTAGCCTCTGGAATTGGCTACAGTTGTCGATGTAATGATCTCCATGGCACAGCTTGCAATTTAGGGATGCGGAAGCGTAATTCTTCTGTGGTCTTTCCTGCGTGGGCTTTCGAGCTCCATCTATGGATTCTAGGGATTGGAACCGCACTTGCAGGAAAGCCATTAAATTTTGGTGATCCTGGACTTCATTTGGACGTTGAAGCGACTGTTCATATAATTTGTTGGTTTCAGGATCCCATTTTCGAGCGATAGCTCTGTTAATCCACGGACCCCAACTGTCCGTGGAGATGCCTAAATTTTTGATTGCCTCCACACATTCCTTGATGGAGTCGTGCAATCTTTTTAACCCTTGGGCTGACTCTTTGGAGAGGACCGGCAGATCGAATATGGTATCTAGCAATTTAGTTAGAATAAGGCGGTTATTTTGATACCTTTGTTGTAGCAGATTCCAGGCGGTGTTGTAGTTTGCTTGGGTAACAGCTAGATGCTGGATCAGTCGGCTTGGCTCTCCCTTAAGATGCGTCTTTAAATATTGCATCTTGATGACATCGTCCATATTCTGGTTGTCATCTACTAATTTGGTGAACAGGTCCTTGAAAGTGGCCCATTCCTCATAATTTCCCTCGTATATGGGAATTTTGACTTGAGGAAGCGAGATGGCTGCTGCTTGCTCGTTCCTTGTCGGCGCTTGCAATAAAATAATTAAATTTCTATACCTGTCTTCCAACGTAGTATATTCAGGACTGAAGTGCATTTGTTCTGAAGCCATGTCGTTTGACATAACCTCTTCGTCCATCTCGACCACACGATCCCATTTTTCTCTTAATTCCCTTGTCGTGATGGCGGGCCTCCCTAATTCTTGTGTTAGTTCGGCGTCGTCCATCGCTTGCTTAAAATTCTGGATCCGAATCTGCAGTTTTCGGATACGAACCTTTTGCTCGGGGTTGGCCACCATTTCCTCTTGCGTTCTGATTACGGAGGGGTTGGAAATTTCCGTTGATTTTGAACAGCTCTGCAAGTAACTTTTTGCTTCGCCGTATATGGCTTTAATTTGGTCGTAATACCCTGTTTTAAAATAATTATGAGTTGGAATACTTAGCTGCCCCATTTCTGCTTGATTTTTAGTTGCAGTGTTCCAAAGCTCGTCCAGCGTTTTGTTGCGACTGGCGATGTAGGCTTCATTTTTTCGGCTGGCAGGGTCCTTTTTGCTGTTGGATAATATTTGCTTTATCTTCTGCGCGAGCTCTTCTTGGGCGACAGGTAATTTGTTGAATTCCTCCATGTTGTTGGCCATTTTCTGGGAACTGGGTGGTTGGCAGATGTTGTCTTCTTCTCGGGATGTGTTTTTTCGTTAGTTGGAGACAGATCCGGCTCGAAGGACCATGAACAGAATTGCCTGAGAGGCTGCTTCAGGATTCCGTTACTTTGCGCTGATTCTATCCGTCAAGCACGTAAACAAGACTGTGTTTACGTTTTAAACCAATGTAGTCAATGGTACTTGAACGGACGACAGTAAAAACCACCCTTGGAGCACAGCCTCATGCCCCATAAATATTATGGCTTAGAAAGGGTAGTGAATGAATCAAACATTAAATGCAGATTGATTTTTATTATGAAAATAAACTAGTATTTATACAAAACTAAAATGCTTAACGCAGTAACAATATCAAAGTTAATATATACAGTTTACTAGGACAGAGTGTTTAAATTACAAAACAGCAGATAAGCAATTGTGCAGTTTTTATTTCCTGCTAGAGCGAAGGTCGCCCGTTGAACTTACTACTGTAGGTCGGTATTGTGCATGGAGTGCAGATTTGCATTTTTCCTGGTCTTTAACTTGTCTGATTGCGTAATAACACTGGCTTTTAAATTATGAATAATGTTTCGTAAATTTGGACTGAAATATATAGTTTTAATCTAATTTAAACATATTAAATTTAGTAATTATGAGGCAAAGCTGGTGATTGCAACATTAAATTTTTCTTGCTAATAAATGGGAATTGCATTTAAAAACATGCAACTGGATTTCGTAAATTTTAGAAAATAAAATTTATGTGTGTTTAAATCAAGTTTAAACATTGGTGACATTGGTCGTTGTTTGGAAGACGGACCGATCGTTTAGAGGGAAGTTGATGCGAGTATTTACTTGATTTGGACAGTTTCTGTGCGTAGTGCTGGATCCAAAGTACTAGCTGAAGAATAAAGAGGATTAGTTTGGAATCATCTACAATACTGAAACTTACCAGAAGTCTATTGGCGTGGCAGTAATATTAATGAAAGGAGCAGGATCAGATTCTACGGACAGTTGGAGTTTTGACAGGTTAGATGTGGTTTGAGGGGTGACAGAGCGATATAGTTTTGGCTATTGGAGGAGTAAGCTGTCGTAGTTGCTGACTGTGAGCATTTGGAGCTGTGGACATTGGGAACTGTCATATTTGAATAATTGCAGTGACAACTTGAGAAGTGGTCAGGTTTGTTTTAGTTAATTAATATAAAAGCAGATTGAATAACAAACAATATAAAGAAAGAGTGAAATAAACAGAATACAGTACTTACTTTGGTGAATTGATTAACTGAAGTGTCATTGTAAAGGATAGTTGTCAATTCTTGGTTTAATTGAATTTGAAAGTCAAGCTGACAGTTAATGTCATTTAGCATTCATAAAAGCACAATTAAGAGTTGAATTTTAATTAATAGATAACTAGATTGGCGAACCCGACCCTGAGTGTCTCAATATTAATATTTAGTTAAAAATAAAATTGATTTGAACAGATATAATATAGTAGGAGAGCTGGTGATTATTTAGTTAAGACCTATCTTCTCAGAGAATGTTGCTGGAGGCATGTATAAGTGTCATCTGTAAGGATTCTCCTGGATAGCGGTATCGGAGAGAGGCAGAACACCCCCAGTGTGCACTGTCAGTATATGTCAAATTCGAGGTGAGCCGGTTAGGTTTTGTGTCAGTTTGTGTCAAAACTGAAAGAAAACCTAACCTGCTAACCTCGAATTTGACATAACTTACACTAAAAAAGTCCATAAGGGGCGGCTGTGGAAAGTGAAACGTATGAATAATAGGTTGGTGGCAGTGTAAGTCTATGTCAAATTCGAGGTTAGCAAGTTAGGTTTTCCGTCAGTTTTGACACAAACTGACACAAAACCTAACTGGCTCACCTCGAATTTGACATATACTGACAGTGCAAATTGGGGGTGTTCTGCCTCCCTCCGATACCGCTATCCAGGAGAATCCTTACAGATGACACTTATACATGCCTCCAGCAACATTCTCTGAAAAGATAGGCCTTAACTGAATGATCACCAAAAAATGTCACCAGCTCTTAGACTAATAGGGCAAATACTAAATAAAAATAGGCATATTAAGCATTGAGCCATTGCATAAGTAATAGCTAGTCAAAAGTGGAGCTGTCACTACAATATACACTTCTCCAATAAATTAACGCACCAAAAAAAGGTAGCCAAAAGTTTAAAGTTAATTATTGTCGAAACCACTTATCCGATTTGGACGATTTTTTGTTTGAATGACACGTCGTCTCTTTCAGAAAGTTAGTGTACTACTCTATTCGCATAGAAACTGATTTTTTTATAAATACCGGGTGTAACAATTATAACGTATTTTTTCCATAAAATGTATAACACCCTGTGGAGTTCAACAGCTACAATATCAAGTTGTAATTCAAAGCAAACTCTACCCTTATGTTTTTATAACATTTTGTTTTTTGATTCACTCTTTTATCTTAGCTACTGCAAGAGAAACACAATTTTATAGCATAACATGTTTTTATTGACTTTAATTTGCATTAAATTCACTAAAGTAGCAGGCTATGGAGAAACAGAAAGAAACAGTAATTGTCATCAGATAAATACAACTGTCAAAAAGCAGTAGTTGATAGAAGTGTGTTTTCGGTGTTAGTCCTTAACGTTTTTTTTGCAAAATCTTTAATTTTCTCAGTATGCAACGTGAAACACGAAATCTTATTCGCGAAGAATGTGCTCAAGCATTAGTTCTGTTTGAGGAAGATTAGAAGTTATTCTGGCCAGAGGCGAAAATATTCGCTACTGAGACTTTCGTTTACCTTTTTTCTTTACATTTTGTTTCTTTTTTTGTTGTTGTTAAATTAGGTCTCCATTAACACATGTTATGCTATAAAATTGTGTTTCTTTTGCAGTAGCTAAAATAAAAGAGTAAATCAAAAAACAAAATGTTATAAAAAGATAAGGGTAGAGTTTGCTTTGAATTATAACTTGATATTGTAGCTGTTGAACTCCACAGGGTGTTATACATTTTATGGAAAAAATACGTTATAATTGTTACACCCGGTATTTATAAAAAAATAAGTTTCTATGCGAATAGAGTAGTACACTAACTTTCTGAAAGAGACGACGTGTCATTCAAAAAAAAAATCGTCCAAATCGGATAAGTGGTTTCGACAATAATTAACTTTAAACTGTTGGCTACCTTTTTTTGGTGCGTTAATTTATTGGAGAAGTGTATTATAGATTTGACTTATCCAAACAATAACACAATTGTTTCCATAGTTTCCACAAGTTTTGCAATATTTTTTCACATCACGGCCTGTTGAATTGTGTGACAAACGTCACTATGACATTTGTCATTTGTCAATTCAGCAGGCTGTGTTTCACATAGAGGGATCAGAAAGAAACAAAAATAGGGATGATGCCCATTTTCCGATCTTGAGCGGCAAAACGTTACTCTCTGGCGAAAAAATTCTCCAGAAACTGCATATTTTCTGGTCGGTCGTAAAAAAATTACTATTATTTTATTCTATTATGTTACTACGATAATAACTCCTTAGCAACGAGTTGCGTTAAGATGCATTTAGCAGCACTTGTGTTGTTAAGAAAAATAACATACCGATACTTTATTAGCATTTAATCGCTTGTGTCAGTCTATGTCAAATTCGATGTTAGTAGGTTTGTTATTTGACACAGACTGATGCAAAACTTAACCTGCTAATCTCGAATTTGACATAACCTGTCAGTGCTACCAACAATAGAGTATTGAGTAACTTATGGTTTTTATCATGGTGTAAGAATATAAGGTGAAACGCTCCCGGGATGGGCAGTCGTTCAGAAAGTAGAGGGGAGATATCAAGCAATCCCCCATGGGCCTAGTCAGGAAATCCATCATGGCCGCGATCATGGTGTAACCATGGTTGCGATCATACACAGCAGCAGGCGACACAAATAACGCTGACGCATGCTGTGGACGCATTGTGCTTGGACGCTTGTTTCTATTGTTTAGCCTCCATGCGATGACTGGCTGTCATTTATATCAAGAGGACATTGCATTCGTCCTTTTTCATGGGAACTTTTTCGATACAGGGGACCAAATTTTTGATCGATTGACAGAAATTGTGTGTGCAATAACTAATAATGTACTTTCAAAGGAGGTCATTGCATGTTTGGTGCGGACACGAACTTATATACGTCTCCGGCAAATAAACAAACAAATTAAATTAAGCAATGTACTCATACATCAAAAGAAGGCAAAAAAATTGAAAAATATTACTAGTATAATATTATGAACTTTTTTTATGCTACTACAACTGCCCTTTTATTTTCCTTTACGAATCTCCATTTAAAATTCGCGCCCTTTGCAGGCCCAGCTCTTATTGGTTGAATTTGAGGTCCGCCCACATTCTGCGGAGCGTTACACCTTGTATTTCTTACACCATGGTTTTTATCTTACTAGTGATACCACCGCAGCTATAGCAGATATATGTCTCGCTCTTGTAAGTGTCATTAATAAGAATTTTTCCCATTTTCTTAAAAATATTAGTATTTTAGGATAAAATAAAGCGCGTTACGATATACGCAACGTTATATATCAATGGTTATATGCTTTCTACATTACTCGAGAATTTTAAAGAACTCGCTCCTAACGTCGCTCGTTCATTCAAACTATTCTCTGGTAATGTAAAAATCTTGATAACGTTACTTGTATCGTAAATTACTATTCTATATTATAATGATGGTATTTCAGTTGTTTGAACATAGAAATGTCAATCATTTTGTTACAAGAGCGAATATATGACATTGGAAGGGGTCGAAAGGTGAAAAGCTGACTAATTTAGCCAAGAATACGTGCCCGCAATGTGCTTTAAACTTAGTACCTATAAAACTTTTTTAATATTACAGATTTACAGATTACAGATTTACAGATTTATTTACAGATTTACAGATACATAATACAGATGCATAATATAGTGGCCACAAAAGCTAACTTGTGTGTGGCCAAACATAAAAAATATAATAATAAATAATAAATAACAATAAAAAATAAATAAACAAAATATGTATTAATCCTATGAATAAACAAAAAGTGTGTATATCTTATTTATTCAACTATTCTACTTAAGTAAGCATAATAATCCAAGGGGTTACACCTTATCCAGTTTTTAATTTTTAGTTTGAATGCATTTAATGATGAGCAGCATTTAATATTCATAGGAATATGGTTGTAAACTTTAGGACATAAAAATGACGCATGTTTCTGTAAATATGTTTTCGAAGTTTTAGGAACAACAAGCAATGAATTTTCTTTGCCTCTAGTATTATAACGATGTGTGATCGTCTGAAATAGTTTTTCATATTTATAGGAGAATACAGCCAAGGATTGCAGATAAAGTTGACGAACAGTAAAAATATTGGTTTCAGTGAACAATAATTCACTTGGATATTTATAATCTTTGTTGAAAATGATCTTCAATATGAATTTTTGTAAAATTTCTAAGGAGTGTAAATAACAGTTTAAAACCCCACCCCATCCAATAATGCCATATTGAATCACAGACTGAACTAAAGCATAATAAACACTTTTAATTGTTCTTGGTTTCAAAATATTTTTAAGTATTTTAAATTTATATATAGTTTTTCTAATTCTTTTAACTAATTTCTCAATATGAGCCTTCCATTTCAAGTTGGAGTCAATGACAATGCCTAGATATTTAACCTGTTCCACTGCATTAATAATTTGTGAACACTTACAATTAGTTTTATTTAGATTTAAGCAGCTTAATGTGTGAATACAGATGTCATGAATGGGTTGATTTTGTAATTGGTATGGTGAAAAGTATATAAATTTAGTTTTTGTTAAGTTCAGTGTTAAGGAGTCTATCTAATTTATATTTTACCAAAGCCATTCCAATCTCAACCTTCCGCACCAATTCGTCACAATTCTCCGCTGCAAATATAATAGCCGTGTCATCAGCAAATGAAATTATTTGGGCATCAATGTTGAGCTTAGTCACATCGTTTATATAAACAAGAAAAAGAATAGGTCCCAACACAGTGCCTTGAGGAACACCCATTTTAACAATTAATTCATTACTTTGTTTACCATTGACAGTAGTTATTTGTTTTCTATTTGATAGACATGATTTAATTAAATTATTTGCTGGGCCTCTAATTCCAATATTTTCCAATTTGCAGCAGAGCGTACTGTGGCAAACAGTATCAAACGCCTTTGCAAGATCCAGAAAGACAGCTGTCGTTTTCTTATTGTTATCTAAATGTTCATATAAGTTCTTTGTTATTTCATAAATAGCGTCATTCGTACCAATGTTATCACGAAATCCGTATTGGTTAGGAGATAGTAAATCAAATGTATTTAAAAATTTAATTAGTCGTTCTTTGATACATTTTTCAATAATTTTGCCAATACCATTCGTAAGAGAAATGGGTCTATAATTATTTACATTTGCTTTATCACCCGATTTAAATACTGGGATAATTAAACTAGTTTTAAAAATCTGAGGATAGTTGCCGTTCTGGAAGGATAGGTTTGCAATGTGTTTTAATGGTTTTACAATAAATTGCCTTATTCTTTTTATACAGTTGTTACTTATACCATCACTTCCTGAGGAATTAGAATTCTTCAGAGACATAATTTGTTTCTTAATTTCGAGTTCAGTGACAGGTTGTAAATAAATGGAATTGGTATTAGAATAAACCGGTAATTTATAATTGTCTTTTACATTTATCTGTTTAGACATATTAATAGCAACATTCTGGAAATATTCGTTAAAATAATTAGCTTTGACTTTATTACTATCAATTATATCACCGGTGCTATCTATAAGGGAACCAATTTCAGCTTTTTTAACTGTCGAATTAGTTACATCATTAATGATTTGCCAAGTTTTTCTCAGGTTGCCCTCTACTTGTTCTAATTTTAATTTGAAATAATTATCCTTAGTTAAACGGATTAAGTTAGTACGATTATTTCTATAATTGCGATACTGAGCAAGAAGCTGTATGTTTTGTGGATTTTTTAGTACTTGTTTACCTAATTTATCTCTGTTTCTTATAGATTTCAAAATGCCGCTAGTCATCCATGGTTTGATTTTTCTGTATTTAGAATTAATGCGAGTAATACTTTGTGAATTTAGTATATGAGTTTTTAGTTTTTCAACAAATAACTCAGCTGCATAATCAGAATCCTGAGAAATAAGAACATGCTCCCACATCTCATTACCTAAGTAGTTATTTAATTTAACAAAATCAGTAGCTATGTAATTGTCATTATTTGCATTTGTATTAATATTGAGATAATTGGTAGGAGTCTCACGTTTAATTAATAAAACAATGGGATAATGATCAGTTATTAGTTTATTACTATATTTAATAAAAAAATGATCAATGCATGATTTAGAAGTTGTAGTAACCCTTGTTGGGCTTAGTAAATAATTTAAGTATCCAAATTCATTCATCATATTTAAATAGTCGCATGATGTAAATTATGTTCTATGCCCCGGATCGAAAATTATAATGTGATATAGCTACGCTTTAATATTTTTCTTTGTCCAGTTTATATGTGACAGTCTGTCTTTACCATTTATTGTTACTGTCAACGTATATAACAATTAATCAATAATATCCTCTAAATGATTGTTATTACGCAGATCCATATATTGTTTTTTGCATAGTGATTGTGAAAGTCGTCTTTTTTTACGAAAAATCGTATTAAAAGTTCCACTTTTTTAACGCAAAAATCATGTAAAAAAGGTACACTTTTTTTAACTATTTTATTGAAATGTCAATTTGACAGTTGTCAATTCCGAAGTCCTTTTCGACTAAATTTCGACCAAGAGATCACTATGCAAAAAAACTACGTGTACAGCACGTTTTGAAAGTCCTTTTTTTCATTAATTTGCTTGAGAAACTCGGGCTTCGCCCTCGTTATCGAACTGTAAATTCATGGAAAAAAGTACATATGACTTTCGAAACTTGTACAAATTACTATTTCAAATGTCTACTTGTGAACGCCATATCTTCGAACCTTTTCCTATGACTTTATCCGGTTTGATTTTAAAAGTTAATTTGGACGTTAAGGAGATGGTTGAATCAATAAAACCCATAGGTAACAGGTAACGGCGATAAAAAAGTTCCCCGCTGAGTAAAAAAAATTTTTCATAACTACCCTTATTGCATTTCATACCCTATAGTTTAATCCCCATGTTTTACTTTGGTACTTTTTCACCCTAAGGGTAGTTTCCACGGTACAGACTAACTCCTCTAAAAGTTTTTACGTCTTTTGGAAGAAGTCGAACCGTAAAAAGCTGATTTTTTTAAGACCGCCATATTTTCGGACCAATCTTACGTCCTAAGCAAGTCTGTTCCGAATTTCAGATTTCTATGGGGTCGGAAGGTGCGAAAAACATCGATCAACTCTTTTGTAACAGACTCATTTCATCCCTTATAATTCAATCCGCACGTATTATTTTGGTAACTGTTGCCTTTAAGGGCTGTTCCTATGGCATGGATTAATTCTTATAGAAATTTCAAGTTTTGGAAGAGATCGAAATGTGAAAATCTGCATTTTCTTAAGGCCGCCATATTGGATCCGCCATATTGAATTGTCTAGATTTGGGATTTTCGCATCAACCTTATAGCTCCCCTTCTTTTGCGACAAACACGAGTGGATTTTATATAATTATGTACATTGATGTTATTGAATTATTACCACGTTTGCTATTTGTGGAGAGATTAGTTTGTCAATCTTCGGCATGAAGTCATTTGAAAATAATTCCGGAAAATGAAAGATGGTAGATGATACTGATATTGAAAATATGAGTTCACAACTTTACAGAGATGCAAAAGAGACATCTTACTCATAATAAAGGAAATAAAGCAGTAAAGCCATAAACTGATTAATTGTGCAAGTCTAGTGCAATGGAAGAGTTACCAGCATCTGATAATAGTATTTTGAACTTTACTTTTGTTTAATTACACCTGGTGTATTATTCACGCGTACCGTGAAACCAGGTTTCAAAAATAGTGATTCACATTAATTAAAAGTATCTACCATTGCTCCGAAAGTAACTACTTATAAGTCAACAGATATGCAAGTTTACTTGCGAGCGATAACTTCTTGGAATACTGTTGATATTTTACTAACAATTGCATGAAACATTTAATGGGCTATGTTTACATATGTACACTTCTGTGCAATAAAATTAAGCACACACGGATTTGTTGTATTTATTCATAGCGTTTTATTTTTGAAAGGTCTTAGTTTTGGTCTGTTAATGAAGGTGTTATTTTCAAGTTATGGTGTTTTTTCATTTATTGAAACGCTGTTAGGCAATTCTACAAACTAGAATATTGTGAAAAATTGTCATAAAACTTGTGCTTAATTTTATTGCACAGAAGTGTACACACTATTTATATCATTTAATATAAAAGACATAAGGTTCAAGTTTTCATACAAATAAGGAAAATGGTTAGGTATCGATTCTGCAACCAGTAACTTTCGAAAATCTTTACAGTACTAATTTATATTTAATTTTATGCTGTTTAAATATTGTGGATATGAAATTAATAAATAAGAAATCATACTAGTTACTATGATGAATGTGCCCTTTGCAAGTTGAGGTTATGTCAGTAATATTTACCGATTATTTAACAATAATATCTCCACAACATTGTCTTTCAAATGATTTCCTTTCTCTCTAATGCGTATTAGTTACATTATACTAGATTAAGTAAGATATCTAAGAAAGAAGAATTCAATTAAACGGACTATAAATGTTCATCGATCTTGACTTCTATAAATCAGATAGTATAAAACAAAGTCCTTGAAATGTTTACCAAAATTGCATTTCTTGCTGCAAAAATCTAGTTATAAGTAAGAACAGCTAAAAAGTAGTAAAACGATGTTTTATGCATAAACTTTCAAAGCAGTGTAGAGCCCCGAGTAACACTTCACAAATAAATTGTATTTACCTGTTATTCCTTAAGAATATTATAAACTAAGTTTTTTATTTATAGCTGTAATATAATAGTTATTTATGTATTAAGGGCATAATTAATAGATTATAGAGCGAGGGAATGTTTAAAGCGCGACTCGAAGCGGAGAGCTTTAAATTTCCCAAGAGCTACAATCGTGATTAGGCACGTGGTACATACAACGTTTTATTTCATTTTGATTCTTAAAATGTACAAAATTCAACGATTCATCGTTGTGCTGGCACAATAAATTTTTGGTGTGCTGTGGTTTCTACGCAGATTGTTGCTGTTGCTATACTACATTGTTGGTGTTTGTTATACTGCTTAGCAACTTTATAGGCTCTAGTGCCACGATAGTATATTAAGATATTAGTGTATGAGTACAACTTTAAGACACGTGCGACGAGTTTAAGAGCACGATGCAAAGCGGAGTGCTTTTAACATCGCTAGTGCTTTAATAGCACTTATACGCGTGTATCATAAGCTACTTTTTCTACGATCGTAACAGAAATATAAAAACTTAGTTCGGTGACACTTTTTCTCACATTGTGTTAGAGATTCTATGCTAAAACACGCTTTGCTGTAAATTATAATGTCAACATAACCTAGAATATCTAACACAATGTGAATAATACTATATTGAAACACGCTTTGCTGTAAATTTGAATGTCAACATAACCTAGAATATTTAACACAATGTGAGAAAAAGTGTCACCGAACTAAGTTTTTCTATTTCTCTTTAATACTATATTAAAACACGCCACCAATGGCAAAGTGAGAAAAAAGCGTAATTCGGGCGCTAATATTAAGGTTTCTGCAAATGTCAGTTTATAATAACAATTTCAGGAGTTTTTTCTCGAGTTTTCCTTATTTCTATGTAATTGATATGACAATAATAATTCAACAATTGATGTATTGCGTCATATGATGTATCGAAAACAAATATTGATATTTTCAATGTATTATATAAAAAGCTTCGATATATTCTAAAGTTCAATATTACTATGTTCTAACATAGTCTTTTAAATTCTTCAGAAGATTTACTTTTTATTTGTTCTCTTATATGTCTTTAATGTGGATATTATTTTTAAACCGTGGATCTAGAACAGTAAATGCTGTCTGCAGGGACAATTGTGTTTAGTGACGAAAAACTTTTCAATTTATTTTTGCACAGACCCCCATCAGTCTCCCTGCGAATTCTGTTTTTTTTTATTCTTCTATGTGCTATGGGTGTAGTTTGTTGCTTTTTTAGGGTTTTAGCTGTGTCCGATGTGATGTAGCTTGCTACCGTTACGGCGACTAAAAAGAAGCAAGCAAAGGCCAACGGCTTCTCAGCCGGAGCTGGTCGTGGGTAAAAACAAAAGACTGATAAGCTTTAGCTGAAAAATAAAATATGGGCGCCAAGTAGCTAGTAACCCAGCGCTTTGCTAAACAAAAGATACACTACGGAAGGCGCTACTAACCGAACCTGAAAAAGTAAAAGTAACGGCAAGGCACAAATCATAAACGCAGAATAGGTCAAGGTAGTATAATTTTCGAGGACAGAAATACAATACACAATTAAAATACACACACACGATATCTCAATATACGGCTACCAAATCTTATCACAGTATCTCAATAGGGAGATCATATATCACAGTCTAATCAATACCATACAAAGCACAAGGCTAAACTCACCGCAAAACTGCCAATTACATTTATAAGGGCATAAAAATAAATAATTATAAACGGTATGTATCTGTTACAAATTAGTAGTATTAAAATAGGATACAAGATTAGTGTTAGATTTGGCCAAATGCACTACTGAATAAACACTGAGCAAAAGTTCGAAAGCATCTTGGCTTCGACACAGCTATTAAAATTAAAATCTAAATTTAGATTGCACGTTGAATGTAACCGAACACCCAGTATGCAAGGCTTAGCCTTTGTTTAATTAATAATTAAAGTTATACCGACGCAATCACGGGCCTACAAGATCTTGTTTTGGTTCCGTAAGGGCGAATTCGCGATATTGCAAGGCAAATTGCATTTACAACGGACGTGACGCGAGCATTATAATTTCTCTTGCACAACAGGGCGCAGATAGAGAAATTATTCAACGGTGTAATAGGTGACATTTGAAAATGTAAAAAAAAAAATGCTTTCATGCACTTGACTGCACAACTAACTTACAATACCGTCAAAAATTATTCCGAGGTCGGAGACCATACAATACCGGTAAAACATAGTCCGTACATATGACCTAAATATCGATCAAAAGAGCTACCGCTAAATTTTGTTTACAATGCAGAAATCAGTTACTGTTTTGTAATGCAGAATCAAATAAGGTTCCACAGGTGAGCTTACCGCTTAAGAATACACGTTAAAAACATTCATAAGTTTATCGAGCACATTGCAGCACCGTCACGCAGTTGGGCCGAAGATTCGGGAGTTCGAAACGGATAAAGTAATCTGACAGACCTTTGCGATGGGCTACACTTCGGCAGCAGTGGCTGCAAGCAGGGGCCAAAGGGCAATGAGGAGGTCAAAAGTGGGTGACCACCGAGTAGCTGTCGCAGGAGGTTTGCTGGTGCTATCCTGTCATGTAACGCAGGCTCGACTGGCCACTGGCGGAGCAATGCTCGATTCGCCACCAAGTAGAAAGGGGGCTGCTGGCACGTTGCCAAGCGAAGGGAGTACTGCAGGTACGTAGCCACACGGCAATACTGTACATATGTTCCCAGCGGGGAAAAGAAAAAGCTGAAAGGACAACTAACAATAGAATCGAACTGAACGAACCTAGAAAAGCCACATACCCGTTTCAGATCTTCACGGCTGAGTTTCGCCAAGGAGGTTGACCATGTGCTGCTAAAGCAAAATCCCCAAACAAAGTCTGGGCTAGGAGATCACAGCAAATAACATCCTCGGGGCCTAATCCAGACCACCTCGGAATCCAAAATTACACCAAAAGCGATTTCCTACACAGGATGCGCTTGAATAAATCCAATAAAGTTACGTCTCCAAGACGCGAATTTTCAAAGCACCTGTCTTTAACAGCACAAAAATGGCGAATGCCAAAATGGTTTCCAAAACTGATAAAACCAAAAATCAAGTCTTGGGGGGGGTTCAGATATGCATAAAGTGAAGCCTACACACCAGGGGCTCTCAGACCTGTAATTCTTATCATATGGTTTACTTAGATTGGAATGTGACTTTCAGAAGATCTAAATGCTCAGTAATGCTGTAAGAAAAATTAAACTCGAAGGAAAATATGGCAAAAGTTAGTTTTAACCAAGATTAGGGCAAATAATTAGCTAAATAGTTGTAAATGACTTTTGAACCGTAACAAATTCCTAATTCACGGAAGCAACTACGTTTATACTTAAATGTCAAACTTGACATTTGATTTTTATATGACTTATAGTTGCATTCATAAATTAGGAACTATTCCATACTCATACTGAATGAAAATAAAGTTTGATCCTACTAGGCTTATATGAAGCAAGTCCTCGGTTCGAATACTGCGGATGCCGGAGTTTATCGGCAGCCTTGGCTATTGGAATCGGGCTTGGTGAGACTATTCACAGTTGTGCACCAAATTAATTCTACTCAGAACCACAGACCTAAGAGATAGAGTAACAAGGTCATACACCACCATGACACACACCTCACACAATGGTTGCTGCGCAACCACAAAAGGCGCGCTTCAACTTTGTAACCCGAATCCGGGGCAAGTTGAGTATTATACCGCTAAACGTAAACGCATACAGCACTATCCTCTACACCGCAAGCTAAAATGAGGTTACCGATAATACATATATTCATACATTTATAAGAAAACAATCATGTAAGTATACGGGAATATATATATATAAGCACAGTGGTTTGAGTAAATAGAAGCACACTGTAAAAAATTGCTCTATCAGGCACTCTTAATAAACTATTTGATAACATAGTCCATGTATCAGCAAACATTCCTAACAGATACGAATATAGGTAAGATACAAATTAATGTATCAAGAAAAAAATGAATTCTTTGAATAATCACCGGATGTCTTTAACTAATAAAAAGGTACAGTGTAAAATCAGAAAGCAGACAAAGTAAATGACAGTAACAGAGTCATGATCAAGTTAAATGGATAAACAACTGACGGTTGCATTGTTAAGCGTAAATTTTACATTGATTACAGTTAAGTAACTTAGAATTTAGGAATTTTATTGAGCTTACAGCTATTAAGATGTAGGTTAGGTTGCCGATTGATTGATAAATTGCTTCTGGTGCTTTTGTGGTGAATTTTCTGGAGGTTCACTGTATGCGGATTCAAATCTACAAAATATTTGAAAAGTTTAGCTCAGCATCTACACCTTGGAGGTGTGTGCAGTTGCTGAAATTCGTCTGGTTATGCCAAGATCAGATAGTATTTCAGAAGAAATATTTACCTGTGCGCTGTTTAATCCACCTTTTCCTCGTACGACTTCGCATTTGCACAAGCCAACCCTGCAGTTTTGGGCAGCTTCTGCACAGCTGTGACTTTCTTATAATTGCAGACATACTAAAATTGTGCATCTTCAGGTATTTGCGTTCTCCCTTGTAGCCTAGCTGTTCTGTAGCACGCAAAAACGCTTGTTGAATCTTATAAGTGTTCTACGTACGATTTGCGGTTATGATTTCGTGCAGATTCTTGGAACAAAAATAAAACTATGCTTCAACATTGCTTATTGAACGTTTGTCAAGTTAACTGTGACGTGCTAAGTTCTTTTAGTATCTTGACGTGGCCGTTAGCTTCTTTGATTTTATATATACCAGTTGCAATGAAGTATTGGAGCCTTTAAAGCTTTTGTTGTGTGTGTGTACAATAATTCGGACGCTATAGGCCTATGGCGCGAATTCTAGTTAATAGTATCATGAACCGCACAGGTTAAGATTTTGGCTTCCTTGTTATCGCACCGAGTTATAAACGTGTGATATTGAAAAGCATTGCTAGGTAATCATTTCGGCTATTCAGCGATTATTTAGTTTATTTTATTTATTTTGCCTACAGAGCTATGTACATAGGTAAATAACTTCATGTTTACAAGTACTACAACTTCATGATTCGCAACAAATACAACAATATAACACCTTAGATTAAAATGACAGCACGAATACAAAACCAAACATTTATTTAAAATTAAATGATGGTAACCATTTGCCTTTTTTGAAATTGATTTTGCTAACATGTTCGTCCAGGCAATAGTTATGTATGTATTTCAAAAAAATCATGTTACTCTTTTGCAGGTTTTTTCTGTAATTTAATAAACCATAATGAATTCAATTGTTTTTTAGTTTATTTTCGTGTTATAAATTTCTTATTTTAATGAAAACCATAATTGGTATAATGGACCAAACCAACCTAGCGTGTAAAATAGTATAAATTCAAGTACGGTTATTGTGCAACTTTACGACATGGAAACGAATTTGATTGCGTACTGATGGCAGATTTTGAATGCAGGCAAAAATCTGCCAGTCCGGTGCTGGATCAGCCATCAAATTATTAACTATTTAGCGATAATCATAAACCAGTCCACCTTAGTCGCTCGCTTGTTGCAGCGCTTCGACTTAACATTTTGTTTGCAACAATTCGATCGCGCCCTGGCGTTCATCCACTCGATTAATTCCTTATAGATAACTAAACTCCCGTGTTAATCTACTGATAACCGTCATTGCCGACGTAGAGGACGGTAACGCGCAGCCCGCTTAAAAACAGTGATATGAAGTGATCCGGCAGAGACTTTTTGCTGTTTAGTGACTGTGATAAAATGAGTCAAATTAACTCGTCCCAGGAAGTGCTAACGGTACGTGTACGATGCTTGTGATCGTAATTAGTTGTGTATACCTTAATTATTATCGTGTTAAAATTATTTTCAAATACAGCTGCGTGTATGTAAACAGCAACAAATGTGTCTTCAGGTTTCTTTTGCAATGATTTTGAAATTTTAATTTATTGTAATTAGATGTGAATGTGGTCCCGTAGAGATCTTATTAGAATTCAGAAACGTTCTTGAAATATCAGGTATTGGTTTTTCCACAACTACGTTTTGTATTTTAATCATCGCAGTTTCGATTTCAAAGTCGTTTAGTTATTTGAAAACATTCACTTTTAAAAATGGTTTGAAATAAGTAGTATAGAAAAACTGTTATGTTTAATGTTTGCTCTAAAATAATATAGTGTACTAAAAAATGCTAATTATTTATAGTTATTTATGTATCCAGGGCGTAAACAAGACCACTGCCACATATTTTATGTCCGACACTATAATTTTAATGTTCAAAATATAACAAATAAATGTATAGTTGTCAAAATGCCATGAATATTTTTTGAAGTATCATCATATCTCTGACAACAAATTACGTAAATGCGATAAACAACTGCCAGATTTATAATAACTAATCCGTGAGTTATATACCGGTGGTGCATGAAACTATGGTTCATACAATAAGTTAATATGTCGTTATTTACTGATTGTTGGTTCAAAAAGTGAGCTTTTATGGCAACGGCACTACTGAAATGAATATGGAGAAATGCAATTGACAAAATTCTTGTCATTAATTTACTTATTATGTTTAACTGTCATTAATGTACAGCATAAATTGTCCAACTCGGTTTAAGGTCTCGTTGGACAATTTTTATGTCATGTGAAATAAACAGTTTGCACTTTTTGCATAGCTAACTATAATAAAAATCGTGTTCTAATATTTGACCAAAACTTAAATCATCGTAAATATGTTAACTTTATCTTCCCTCTAAACATATCTCGTAAACGCACCTATGGCATTTGTTGTTGTTGTTTTGTTTTCCATTATAAATTGCAAACATGACCTGCCTCACCATCAAGCAACTTCAAATGTTCTACATCAATTACAACGTAGCGAAATTATTTATGTGCTGAAAATTTCGTGCATTTTGAATGGTTTTATTGGGTCGTTTTAGGATTTATACTAAAGTGCAATCAATGGCTTCATTATAAGCTCTCTAACCAATTTGAATCATATGAATTTTTATGTGACAACTCTTATATTTTAAATACAAACTTCTTTCACTTCTCTAATGAATAATTTTTCTATTTTGATGCATTCTTATAGCTTTATCTTATCAAGTTATTGTGTTACCAATCTCAAATCACTATACTTGACGTAATGCACGCTTTAATATTTTTTAAGATATAATAAAAATACATTTTCTTTGAATTTCATTACATTCTGCAATTAATTCTAAAATATGCCGAAGTTTTACATTTTTACTTGGAGGTACATATTCGAAAACACTTATTTAAATCAAAAACAAGTAGAAAATGTCCCTGAAAGGTCATAAACATTTCTCAAAAGTATTTTACCAGGAAGCTCTTTTAACATCGACCATAAACAAAACTTAATTTGAAAAGAACCTTATTTTTCAACAACGTTTGAGCTTTGTTTATTTATTACATAAATATGGAAAGTATTCAAACCCAATGGAAGGGATCAGCTAAAGAAGCTAGATCAAAAAGTGGCGAGTGTAGGAAAGGAGATTCGAAAAGAACAATGCTCAAGTAGGTAAAGACAGGTGTAGAAAGTAACATATCGGAGAGAAATGTAGTAAACATGTTGCTCGATCAAAGCACACTTTAAACAAAGTCAAGTGTACTGATCTGGGGTTTTAGTATCGGTGTTTTTTTGTAGTAAATGTTAGTTGCAGGATGTCGCCGGTCTCTAGCCTAAGAGACTAAGTTATTATGGCTTGGAAAGCGATCTCCTGAATTAAGGGTTGAGGAGTTGTGCCAGTGTTTAGCCTCATACTCCTAGTTTATGGTTTGAATAGCATAGCCTTTGTAGATGCTGAGCGAGTAAAATTGTGGAAATTAATATATAGTTGACACAAATAATTGAACAATGAACCGTTAACCTAGTAAAATATGATAACTACATAATTCAAATTACACAAATAAATGTTTTTAACAACATGTTGCAGTTCGTTGACTTATTTCGGACATCGATTGTACTGAGCTGTGTTGTGTAATTGTGACCCAGAGCGTCGCGCTGATTAAAAATGCCGACTTGTTATGGCAGCTCATTCTTATGAATTATTGACCGAATGAATTGCTTCAGACTTCTGAACCGAGTTTTTAAACACAATTTTGAAATAGCCATAACTTTGAAACGAGATTTTAGCAAATGTTTTAACAGGGTTAAACATCGAGAACAAGTAGATGAACGATTAGTAAAGATAAGTAATGAGCTGGGAGAAGCTATAAGGTAAAATTAGCATTGAACTAAAGGGCGTAAGATATAAAGTCAAGGATAAATTAGAAGAACAAGTAATAAAATATCTAGCAAAGTATGTTGAAATTAGCAGAAAATTAGATAGCGATCAGGCAAAAAGACAATAGTAAAGATAGGAGGTCTCCTTGAACTCCCTTGTGATGTCACCTGGCTCATTTTGGCTGGAAATTCAAATTTGCTAGCATGTGGACGGCCTGTTTCGATGCGAAGCCCCAGCATGAAATTAGGTAGCAACCAGGTAAAAATATAAAATCAGGCAGTAGTGGACGATAGGTCCTAACAACAAGATAAGAAGTTAGACAGGCAAATAGGGTATATTGGTGAAAAGCAGACGAGTCGATTAATCGACTTCAACGGTGGGTAACAGATAACACAGCTGAAGAAATAATGAAGCAAGATGCTAATATTTAAAGGCAAGCTTTATATTGGAAGGATAAGGGAAATAATTTAATGGCTGAAAGAGTTATTAGGAATATAGGGACTCTAGAAATGGAAATATTTAAGAAATATATGAATGTACATAATGAAATACGAAATGACATTAAAGGGAAATATAGCAGCCTGACGAAGATAAATAATTTAAGATTTTGAGTAGGAATAATTAGGTACTATGGAAAATGTTAACCAGCCAATTCGAAACACATTAATGCTACAAATCTATAATTTCAAAGATTTAATTCACATTATAAAAGAATGTAAATAAATAACACAAATATGAATAATAAATATCTCCGGGATCAGCAGCATGATAATAGAGTCTTTGCTAAGCTTTAACCTGCTATAGAAAGAAAAAGACGTAAATACGGAACAACTAAAGTAATATTTATTACCAATACACACAGACAAATAATATAAGAGAGTAGTTCTTTATAAGGAAATAACACACATTACGTACTTGCGTAATTGAGACAAACCCAACACTAAACCCGCAATGTGTACACGAGGCGTTCACAATATAATATTAATTTCAAATATAAGGTTAACAACGATACGCACATAAATTAATAATAAATCAATAGGTCGATTAATCCAGCATAAAATAGACATACAACCAACTATATGAACAGTAATAATGATAAAAAAATGAAAGCAAGATTGTGGCTTATCTGTAGTATCCCCGGTTCTACAAAAACGAACTCCAAAGAGCCAATGTCGCAACTAGAAACTGCAATTCAGAGACTATAATCAGAGATTCAAATGTAGAAGGCCAATACAAAACAACCCAAATATAAATACATATACGACAATGCGAAAATCCGGAAATTCAAAAAAGGATAAATTCCGCAATACGAAAACACTATCACCCTGACAACAATAAAACGCAACAGCTTACAGACGCGGAGCCCATTCAGAAAGACTCACTTCAGATATAAATCGGCTCGGCTTTCTATTCCCACTTCTTAATAGAATGATACGGAGTTACTGATTTAAAATACATCTAAAAAAATGGGATAAAATTGCATCGCAAAACAACCAACAATTGTTTAACGACAAGACTCAACACAAAAACAGGATATTTCCAATAGATCCACCATAATGAGGTATTTCCAAATTCCATTTCACTAACCAACGTAAGAATTGGGAAGATAACGGAAAAGCAGTAACCAATGAATTACAAATCCCTTTTAAAGGGCGAGACGCCAGTATCCGACGATTTCTATAGCTGGGTTTTGACGAATTTCGCCGGAAGTAATTTAATTGAAAGACAAAAGAAAACTTATAAGCGGGACGAATATTATTAGAAAATCTGCGCTAGTATTCGCGGTGGCAATACGATAAATTCGCGAAATAAACCATAAATACGCCAAAACTCAACACAACACGTCTGATCAACCAAGATTGCACAGTATATCACGCGCAGATTCTACTAAATACTCCAAATACTGCCTTAACGGGAATAAACTGTCATGTAGTGTCACTCCTAAACGACAACAAATACCACCCTTTTACAATCCAACAATGGCTAACATCCAAAGCATCAAAAATGTAACAACAAGATTTTGTCCATCATCCGTCCTTTTTCCTTCCTGTGTACCACTTTTAGATGGTTCACAGGTTTCTTTGATGCCGTGTGCAGTTTTGTTCAATCGCAAGAAGGGTTCGTCTAAGTTTGATATATTGGTTTCGAGTCCATCTTGAATTGCTTCTTTTATCTGTTGTTTGGTCTCGTCGTGTATTTGATTTGTAAGGGGAGTTCTGGATCGCCTTTTGAGATTTACATCAAGCTGGCCCATCAGTAGGTTATGGTCGGATGCCATGTCTGCTTTAGAGTAAGTTTTAACCTATTGGATATGCTAATGCAATCAACTGCAACCCATGTATACAGGCTGCGTGGTGAAGTTGAAATAACGTGTTACAGGGTATCATAGTGTGTTACTTGCAGAACTGCAGGAATCGGGCGCTGCTCCCATTTCTGGTTTCTAGTTCCTAGTTGCACACTAGGTTTTCTTCTTTTCATTTTCCGATTTTGTTTGGCCTGTGTGTTTCCAGGATTCTCATAATTTTGACATCTAATCTTATCGTTCCTTTGACCGTGTGCATTTTACCATGAATACATGTTGTTCACATTCCATGTGCCGATTTTGATACCCTTGGAGACTCTTTTGATAACGCTTTTTTCGATATACCATCGTCCACAGTCATCTCCCCCCCCCCCCCTCTTAAATCCGAATGATGGACTTGCAGTTCCAGATAATTTTGTTTTTAACGTTCTACGTTATTATAGATTATAGTGTAACATTTTTATGGCACATAGTATCCATGTTAATCTAGTTCATGAGTGTTGAAGACGATGCTGATAGTTAAATTGGCTCCATATTTAAATTATAGATTGCATTTTATAGAATTAAAAATCTTGTATATGTATTATCGGTAACTTCGTTTTACCTTGCGGTGTAGAGGCTGATGCTTTATGTGCTTGCATCTGGCGGTACAATGCTCAACTTGCCCCGGATTCGGGATACAAAGTTGGAGCGCGCCTTTTGTGCTTACACAGCAACCATTGTATGAAGTGTGTGTCGTGTTGACCTTGTTACTCTATCTCTTAGGTCTGTAGATCTGAGTAGACACAGTTAATTTGGTGCCCAACTGTGAATGGTCTCACCGAGCCCGATTTCAATCGCCAAGGCTGCGGAAAATTTCCGGCCCCCGCGGGATTCAAACCAAGGACTTGCTTACTAGCAAGCTTAGCACTACCCAACTGCGCTACCCGGCTTCTACTAAAATTCTTTAAAAACGTAATAATGTTTACACATACATATCTAACACATATCTACATAAATGTAGAATAATACACACAAATACACATATACAGTACGCGATAGAACAATTATTGTGCTAACAGTTAAACACGCCTTTAACAGAGCTCTGTGTACGAATGCACTTATTACTGACGCGGTCATGAAAGTGCTAGGCAGATCGTTGACATGAAATGCCGAAGTCTAAATGACTGCCTAAAACCAAATGACACTGGATAGATGAATAAATGCTAGTGCTTCCCTGTCTATTCTTACATAGTTTTTCGCCAATTGCGTCATCGCGGTGGGTTAATTCGCTATGGCTGGAAACTCTTGCTTTCTGGACAGTGCCATTAGGCGTTGTACCCGGTGTTTATTTATATGCCGGAGAATTGCTTTATTACCCTTTTCCTGAAGCCGGTCGTCTGGTTCCTGAAAATGTTACAGCTTTTTGTCCGAACAATTCACGTTAGCAAGAAAAATGTATTGCCTGATACCTTATTTGATTCGTCCTCTAATACTCTCAAAAATTGCCGGCCAAGCTACCTCAGAAAAGACGGTGTGCAGTTCTTTAAGTACAAAAGATCCATTAACAAGCCAAAACCAGGCGCCAACGAATCTTGTAATTACTACAAGTGTATCACCGAGAATTTGTAAACTGAAGTAGCAAAATAACCTGAAATAAAACACACGAATCCAGGTAGCAGTAATAAAGAACAAGACAATGTACTAATATCACAGTATAATAATCACATATTAAATAGCAAACAGTCCAGTACAAGATACAGGTAAATATTCAAAAATAAGGTCATAAATATAATATACAGGGTGTCCCATAAAGTTCGCTACATATGGAAAAAAATTAAATTATCTATTTATCAAAAAAATATTATTCTTCATAAAAAGTTCTACATTACCCAAAAACTAAAATGCACTCATAAAATTCCAAAGTTATTTGATATACAGGATGGATAAAAAAATAATAATTCGGCGAAAGAGTAAAGTACCCTTGTTCTGAAGATAACAACAATGTTACTTAGGAAAGTCATTGTAGTTTCTGTATTAAGTAGTTTAAGTAATTTTCCAACGACCTGTCGCTTCCCTGAATGGAATTTATGTAAATTGATTCTCTGATCTGAATTTGTATGACACATTATTTTAAAAAATAAATTAATTACAGGAGGCCACCTTTTCATAATTATGCATCACTTTTTATTCTGTATAACACTTCTAAGTAACATTTTCTATTATCTTTCGAAATAGGGGTACTTTTTAGCCGAGTTATTATTTTTTTAACCATCCTGTATAATATTAGATAATTTTGGAATTTTATTAGCACATTTTGGTTTTTGGGTAATGCAGAACTTTTTATGAAGAATACTTTTTTTTTCAAGAGATAATTTAAAAAGTTTTCCATAATGTAGAGAAACGAGAAACGTTGTTGAATGTAAATCTATTAAAATTTAAGTATGCCGGTACTTGTTTGACATGAATAGTTGTAAAGAAGGTTAGTAACTCTAAAACCTACTGATAGGTATGACACAAAAAGTACATTGGCTGCAAGTGGTGAACAAGCCGTACAAAAATTCTGTATGATATGACGCCTGTACGCCAGTACTTGAATGATGTCCGGCGGTGTTGCTGATTCAGGCAGCCGAAAGGTCTCACCGTCTTGTCGAAGTCTTTGCAGATGGTTAAAGGACAGCGCAGATTGCTGGCCGTCGAAACGACGTTATCAAACAAACTCCCAAAAGGCCGGGCTTTGCGTGAAAATCCTTGTAGTGCGGATCATTGGGAAGAAAGCGAAATTACACCTAATTACTACAGTTCTTCAAATTTTGCAGGTCGGAAAACCTCTCTCGTAGAAATACCCCAAATCGTGAATTGCACACCCAGTGCTACAATACAACGGAGAAGATTGATTCGGCCATAATACACACCCGTCAAATGAAGTTCAACCACACACAACCGTACGGTAATAGCTTCAGACCATGAGTCTCTTACGACGAAACGCACCGCAAAAGCATACGAACTACGGCTTTATATTAATTTTTAAAACATCCTAGGGCGCCGAAGTCGCCCTGGGATTGACACAGCTCAACCACTTCGTAACGCTGCCGCAGATTACTGCCTCAAGACACAGTCGGAAGAAAGAAGGCTATTGGGCGGTTTTGCTTGCTTTCCCTGTCCCACTCACGCAACCAATTCGCTCTAACACAATGTTACAACAGCATCTTCGAGCCAAAAAACGGTACGCCATGATAAACATGTGACAGGTTCGTTGAAGGCGGAACTTACATGCCCAGACTCAGTTTTACGGCGTGACGTCAGGGGCCATCTAGGTCGAGTCGCACATGTGCGAGCGATCAAAACTGTACTATACTAGAACGAGCGGGAAGCGTAGGTATTTGAATTTGAAAAGGGAGCGCGAAATTGCGAATATTTGAAATAAAAGGTGCGGGAAAGCGCAAGTGCGGGATTTTAAACTAGTCTTAACAGCTCCCACATGTTTCTTCTCTCAAATGTGTCAAACGCAGCTATCAAGTCAATAAAAGTAATATATAGTTCTTTACTTGTTTAGTTTTTCTTTTCCATTGTGTTTCTAAATAGAAATGTATTAGCTGATGCCTCTCTTCTCTTTCTGATTGCTGTTTCTTCGTATTCTAGTTTATCTTTTGTTAATCTTGTTATTCTGTCTTCTATTATCCTGATGTAAACTTTTAAGGCCACAGTAGCTGGCATATAGTTCTATAATTTTCACAATCACTTTCCTCTCCTTTCTTATATACTGGGATAATTAAGATCTCCCACTCTTTTGGAATTGTATTTGTTATCCATGTATCCTTGGAAATCTTCAATGGGTCAGTTTTTGCATTATTCTTCGAACCATTTGGCAATTTTTGGTCTATGTCGTCTGCTCGTTTGCATTTGCTCGTTTCTTCGTTTTTCCCTCTCCCTCAGATTTTCTTTTCCACTCCTTTAATGCATATCTCGTGTTCCTCTTTATTTCCTCCGAATTTCTCATAGTAATAATTTCATACTTACAATATTTCACTAGTTGTTGTGTTTAAATTGTTAGATCTATTTTTAATCCATTTTTAATGTCATAATTTGGCCCCTTCTCCTCTTTGATTTTTTAACTGGTATTTTTACTCTATCTCTTATCCTAATATATTCTGTTCTGTCTTGGGCTAATCCTATTTGGTTAAATTTCTTTCAGAATTCTTTTCCCCTTTTTCTGCTTTCCTTATTTCCGTGTTCCTCCAACTTGTCCTTTTTTATCTTTCCTTATTTTTCTCTTTCCGCATATTTTCTTCTTCTTTGAGACTGTTCCATCGGTCTTCCAGATTTCAATTCTATTATAACTTCTTTAGCTTTCTGAATGTCTGGTCTGTTTTCTGTTTCTGACATCTTTTCCTAAGCTGACTTCTTAAGTTTTGTGAAACTATGTTACTCTATTTTTGTAATACTCGTACTGTGTTTGCACAGATAAGAGCACGACTGTTGTCGAACTGCAGCTATACGTCCACTGCTGCTTGGATTTTTAAAAATATTCGCTTAACAAGTAATTAACGAACTTTGATGCAACACAACAAAATGGATAAATTATATTATCACTTTTTATAATTTATTAAATGTTTGAAATAGTTTCTTTGGCAGTAATGTATCTTTTAATGACGAAGTTATATTGTCATATAATAAAGGAATTTTACAAGCAATAATTATGCTCTAATAAATCGCAAAGATTGATTCGATACATTGAAATTGTTAAAACAAATGAAGCCTTTAATTCCTTTAAAGTGTATAGCTGTTTAATTTAATACCCATTAAATCCAAATGTAATAAGCAGCTGATTCTACAAAGTCAGAGGTTGTTGACAGTTTAGCAAAAATCTACATAGAAATATTGTTAGATCTTGCACTGGATTTTCCATGTTTGCGAGTTGGTTTCCCGAAGTTGCAAATTACCATCATTTACATGATGCGATGTCAGTGACGTCACTCAAACCTGTCAACTGTCGGTAATTTACAGTTTCCCATACCATCTTTTTTTTTAAGTTATTGTGAATAGATGTTTGCTTAATGTAGCAACTCCTCAACTCATATATCCACCGTTGCGCGTAATCTCATTATTAAATACTACAGCACGTTCGTACATTTACACATAACTGGTTTAGTATGTAGCACATGCTCGTTTACCATTAATATTTATGAGAACACCTGACGAAGTTGTAGTAGCAGGCCTTAAACGCATTGTTTTGCCAAATTGTCGTCAAAAGTGAATAGAAATCTACTTTATATTCAACAACTGTTCGAAATGCAAATTATTATTTAAAAAAATGTGTTTAACAATTTAAGTCGTATTTCTAAACAATTTTATTGTATGTAACTAGTATTATCTTTTTATCAGTTAAGCTTGAGCAGTATAATAATATTTTATTAGCCCTTTGAACAGCTGAGTACCTGCAGTAATGGAAACAATGGTTTTATCAGTGTTAACTATTGTAACTATTACAATCAGGCTGAAAAATCTAGTTATTTTCCTTGCATTCCTCAAAATAATATTTATGTTATGGTTCTATACAATATTTTTAGGCAATATTTTACTGCTTAGTTACTAGATGTGCAGCAATTAATCACACTGAAGTTGAAGTTGTTTAAAACATGTGCTAAACTAAATATAATGGTTTACGCAAATTACGACCGTAGAGATTGACTCACTTTCTGCTAATTTGTAAATATTTTCCTTCGTCGTATTCTATGCAACATACTAAATAATGCTCACTTTAAAATGCAAACACAGGGTTCATTAACCAATAATAGCACATACGAACAGCGTACTTTGCATAAACTGCTGTAAGCATTGTCATACGTACGACAATATAAGTCTTTTACAATTCACATGGATTAACCTCAGATAAAAAATTACTACGTAACCAATTCCAAATACGATTTCATCCGGTTTTGAAGGTTAAGTTTTTTTATATTAAATCTATTGTAATTGAAAACAGCAACAAAAGTTGTATTCTGAAGAAAGTAAATGAGGACCTTAACATGAGCAAGACATGTCGTCACGATTTGTGTAATTTGTTTAATCTCGCAGACTTCTTTTTGGCATTCATCTGCGTGCCAGTTCTTCTAGTAGTCTTTCCCTGTCGCTTTATTATCTGGTGTTCTTGCTACATGACCTACCCATTTAATTCTTATTGTTTTATCGTAGCTAGTAGGCTTGGTTCTTCATACAAGTTTCTGCAATTTGTTCAACTTTCGCAGATCTTCAACACATTACAATCCGCGTCTGTTTGGGCTTCCTCCGCGTGTCAGTTCATCCAGTTCTCTGAGTAGAATTTTCCTGTCTTTCTATTATCTGGCATCCTTGGCACATGGCCGAACTATTTAATTCCGGCCTGTTTTATTATAGTTATTAAGCTCGTTTCTTTATTAAAGCTGCTCCAATTTGTTTAATTTCGCAATTTTTCTTCAATAGATTGCAACCACTTCCTTTGGGACTTCTTCTACCTCCTAATGTTCCCAGTTCTTCTAGTATAATTTTACAGTCTTTCCAGTCTCTGGTATTTTTGCTACATGATTGAAACATTTTGTTCATCCCGATTTATCACATTTACTAGGATTGGTTGTTGATACACATTTCTCTAATTTGATCAACTGTTGCAGATCTTATGCAACACATTCCAAGCGGCATCTGTTTGCTCTTCCTCTGCATGTCAGTTCTTCCAGATCTTCAAGTGGAATGTTGCTGTTCTTCTATTATCTGGTATTCTTGGAATACGACCGAACCATTTAATTCTGGTGTGGTTTATTATAGTCATTAGGCTCGGTTTGTTATTATTCTGCTCTAATTTGTTTAATTTCACAAATTTTCTTCAAAACATTGCAACCACACTCTTTGGGACTTCTTCTGCTTGCTAATGATTCCAGTTCTTCTAATAGAATTTTGCAGTCTTTCCATTATTTGGAATTCTTGCTACATAATCAACAATTTAATTCATCTCGATTTATCACATTTACTAGAATTGGTTGGTCTTTCACAGATCTTATTCGACACATTGCAAGCGGCATGTTTTTGCTCTTTATCTACGTGTCACTTCTTCCAGTTCTTTAAGTAGAATGTTCTTGTCCTTCTAATACCTGGTATTCTTGGCACATGGCCCAACCATTTAATTTTGGCCTGTTTTATTATAGTTATTAGGCTCGGTTTTTTATTAAATCTGCTCTAATTTGTTTAATTTCCCAAATTTTCTTCAATACATTGCAACCACTTTCTTTGGGACTTCTGCGTTCTAATGATTCCAGTTCTTCTAATAGAATTTTACAGTCCTTCCATTATTTGGAATTCTTGCTACATAATCTAACAATTTAATTTATCCCGATTTATCACAATTACTAGGATTGGTTGCTGATACAAGTTTCTCTAATTGGATCAACTTTCACAGATTTTATTCGACACATTGCAAGCGGCATCTTTTTGCCCTTCATCTGCGTGTCAGTTCTTCCAGTTCTTCAAGTAGAATGTTTCTGTTTTTTTAAGTATCTGGTATTCTTGGCACACGACCCAACCATCTAATTCTGCTCTGTTTAATTTATTATAATCATTATGTTCGGTTCTTAATTAGAGCTACTCTAATTTGTTTAATTTCGCACATTTTCCTCAACGCATTGCAACCACTTTTTGGGCATTCTTCTGCTTGCTAGTTCTCCCAGTTCTTCTAGTAGAATTCTACGGTTGCTCCGCATTCTTTATTATATGATCTAACAATTCAATTCATTCCATTTTATGATAGTTACTAGGATTGCTGCTTGATACAGGTTTCTCTAATTTGATCAATTTCGCAGATCTTCAACATAACACACCTCCAACTAGCTCAACGGTGGCGGTGGTAAAAATGGCGGCAGTCGAAGGAGGGGAGGAGGCGTTACCCTCTGCTAAACAGTTGATTAATCGGAGAAAAATTTATTATAGTTATTTTGTACAGATTAACTTAGAACTAGATTACATATACGTATAACCAAGAGCAAGAAGATTGGCGTCCGTAGTCGGATGCTGTTGGGATCCTTCGGAGGCGGCGGCTGAAGGGCGCAGCGTCCTAGAAGCGGCTGGGGCTGCAGGAGCGGGCGCTTGTCGTCCTCTCGGGGGCGGCGGCTGGAGTGTCCCGGCGTCTTGGGAACGCGTAGACGGCAGGCGCGGGCGTTGATCGTCCTCTTGGGGGCGGCGGCTGAAGTGGCTCGACGTCCTGGGAACGCGTAGGCAGCAGGGGCGGGCGATGATCGTCCTTTCGGGGGCGGCAGCTAAAGTAGCTCGACGTAGTGGAAACAGCGTAGGCGGCGGGGGCGGGCGATGGTTGTCCTCTTGGGAGCGGCGGCTGAAGTAGCTCGACGTCCAAGTTCCACGAAGACGGCCGGCGGCAGAGTCTAGCGAAGGCGGCTGTGCTAAGTCCAACAAAGGTGATATGCTCTAAGTCCAGCAAAGGCGATAGGCTCCAAGTCCAGCGAAGCGACAGCTCGGGGAACTGCAGAGTCCACAAGGGCAGCTTTCCCGAATGGATAGGGTCCAGACTAGGTGACTTCCTTCTAGGTTGGTTAGACTCTTGGAGATGAGGCCTGATGATCCTAGAATGGCTGCTTGTTCGACCCGCCGAGGCAGAGTGATTTCTTTTGACCTCGGTTTCTCTATTTAAAGGGATCAGCTCCTTTGTGCTCCGTTCCCTCGATGCTTATTGGCCCGTGGCACGAAGACACATTTATGGGGGCGCTCATTTATTCGATTATGCAATGCGTAATGCTAATTTCCTGGCGCGTCTAATTAGCGAGTTGTTTTTAGCCGCATTGTTTTGCTTGACAAAAAACTTAAATTTTAAGCCCAAACACGACGCGATTGGGATAAATATAACTCGCCGCTTAATTATTGCGCTGCGATTGAGTTCATTTAATTTAGCGCGCCCGAGCAGTGTGTTGCTTTTAAGCATATTGTATTGCCCGAAAATCAACTGGAATTTTGAATCCAAACACGACGTGATTGGGATAAATATAACTCGCCGCTTAATTACTGCGCTGATACCCAGATTCTGGGTTGGGCCTCAGTCTCTCGTCTTCCTTGTAATTTTGCGCAATTTCCGATACCCAACACTTGATAGTTCAATTGACGCTGCACCAGTAATTAGAATAAATGTTGCCATTTCTGCATATATAATAGTTTGCCTCAGCGCCCTTAAGGACTCTTTTTGGCCAGTGAACGGTGACGGTTGGTTTCGGTGGCCCGCCGACCTTTATTACGTCGGACAGTTAATTTATGGCACCCGGTGATCGGCGTTTTGGTACATCAGTCGAAAAACTGTTGACCATGCTTGCCTTCTCGTGACTTATGTAGCTTAATGTTTGTTTCCCTGTCTAATGCGTTTTTCGAGTACTTGCTCTGACGTTTTTACAAATACAAGTGAGTGACGGTTAACGGCTTGAGTTTTGAGCGGACTTGTTACTGTGTTTTGGGATTTATTGCTTCCGCCCTTGTTTTCTTGGGCTACAAAATGATTTATGCAAAGACTCGAGAATTGTCCTCTTGGCCCGTTTCTTTAGAATTTGCGATTTGTTATGGCTCATCGATACGAGTGTTAGAGTAGCTGTTATGTGCCGGCTTAATTTTTAAATTTCGGCTGACGCTGGTATTAATCATATTGCAAGCGGCGTGTTTGACCTACGTCGGCATCTTTATAAAAGCTTCTCTAAATCTCAGAAATTAGTTTTTAACATTCGTTGTTGATACAAGTGTGTCGAATTTGTTCAAATTTTGCAGGTTGTTTTTCAACATATTACAACCAGTTTCTTTTAGGCCTTCCACTGAGTGTCACTTCTTCCAGCTCTTCTAGCTCCTGTTACACGACCTAATCATTCAATTCTGGTCTGGTTGATCATAGATTCTAGGCTTGGTTCTTTATTAAAGTGACTCTAATTTATTTAATGTCGCATATTCTCTTCAATATGGTACAAACAATTTTTCTTTGGCTTTCCTCTGCGTACCAGTTCTTCCAGTTCAGATTCTGTTATTTGTTCAATTTTTGCAAATGTTCTTCAAGACATTGTGACGAACTTCTTTTTTACCTTTCTCCGTCTTTCCAGTTCTTCTGTTAGGATTTTCCTGTCCTATTTTATCTGTAATTCTTGCTACACAACGTAATCATTCAATTCTACTACGTTTTGTAATAGTCACCAGATGGTTCTTTATATAAGCTTCTCTAATTTGCAGATTTTCTTCAACACTTGCAATCAGCTTCCTTTTATCCCTTCTCTGTATGACAATTCTTCCGGTTCTTCTACTATCATTCTTGGTACATGACCTAACCATTTAATTCTACTCCGTTTTATCATAGACACTAGATTTGCTTCTTTATAGAAGCTTGTCTAATTTGTTAAATTTTTCGCAGATCTAAGACATTGCATAGTGCTCTTCTTGTTCTTTCTCTGTGTGCCTGTTCTTTCGCTTTTTGATACAAGTTTTTTTTAATTGATTCTATTGTCGCAGATTTTATTCAACATATTGCAAACAGATATTTTTGCCTTACTCTGTGTGCCAGTTCTTGCAGATCTTCTAATAGAAGTTTCCCGTTTCTTTATTATTTGGTATTCTTGCTACATGATCTAGCCATTTAATTTAGATATTTTTTATCATAGCTAGTAGGTTTTGTTCTTGATAGAAGTCTTTCTAATTGGTTTTATTGTCTCAGATCTTGTTCAACACATTGCAACCAGATTCCGTGTGATTCTGTGTGCCACTACTTCTACTAGCCTGTACCTCCTGTATGTCTATTATATGGCATTCTAGCCACACGACCCAACCATTTAATCCTGTCCTATTTTATTATACTTTCTAGTCTTGCTTCTTTAGTAAAGGTGCTATAATTTCTTCAATCGCACAGATCTTCTTTAATGTGTCTGCTTTCCCCCACTTCTTCTAGTAGAGTTTTTTCTTCCTCTATTATTTAGCATTCTTGCTACATGACCTAGTCATTTAATGTAGACTTGTTTTACTATAATTACTAGCCTTGGTTCATTACTGTACTTTGCAGTTGTCCTGATTTATTGAACCTTACAGATCTTGTTCATTACATTGCATCCATCTTCTTTTTGGCTTTCTCCTGCGTACCAGTTGTTCCACTTCTTCTAGTAGGGTTTTCCTATACCTCTATTATATGGCATACTTTATATCTTATCTGACACTGTTTCTACCTGACCTAACTATTTAGTTCTGGCCTGTGTTATAACAGCTGCTAGGTTTAGTTCTTTGTAGATTTCTTTTTCATTCTGCATTTTTTCCCAACGTTCGGCCTTCGTTTTTGCAACCATATATCGATATTAATATTTATATTAGGTCTGCCCGCGATTATTAAAATCCAAATTTCATTTTCATAATTTTCAACTGATCTAATGATAGTGTTGTACAAACGAATTTCTGCTAAGGATATGTTTGGCTTTAATTATTTTCGTGGGAAATCCTAGTCTTTGTATATTTAACATAAGTCTTGTTTTTCTTTCTGTTGTGTTGCTTTCATATGTTTAGAAACTGTATCTTGTTTATTCGACTATTACTTCTAGGCTACGTTTTGGTTGTCAGTGTGATTTCCCTATTACCATTTTCCAATTTTCTTATGTTCGCCCAAACACTGATGCAAGATCTTAAGTATCTTTCGTTATGTTTCGATTGCGCCTTTATTTTTTCACAGTTCTGTGGTGTAGCTTTTGTATTTTTGCTCATTCCTCTATTCCGGCAGGACAGCGACTCTTGAATTGTTTGTTTTTGCGGGCATGCAAGTGTGGCTTTTGGTTTTTGGCCCTCGCCGAATGTGCGGACGATGCATCCCTGGCAGTTGTATTAAGAACTATTTTCTCACGTCGGTTTGGCGAATCAAAAGCGCTCCACCAATCGTTATCTACACGTGGACCAAATTTATCTGGACAGCCAGTCCGGAGATCCTGAAAATCGTAGGTTTAGGACTTCCCGAAAATTGCAATCCTCGCCATTGATCACTTCGGTCTTGACTGGTTTGAATTGAACACCTGCAGTTTCAACCTCCCCTAGCTTGCAGAAGGGGCTCAACCATAGTAAACTAAGAACAGGGTTTGTTTTCTTTTGTAAGGGAAGTTATATGATGCCGGGAAGAGTGAATCGGTACTGAAGGATTCACCCGATTGCTACCGAAGTCAGTCAGAATTTCGAGCTGCAACCGCTATGTACAGTTCGCTTCACAAGCTACGTACCTGAATGATAATTTTCCAACCACGGAGCCGATGTTGATCGCCACTGCATTTGTTTTTAAACTGTTGTACTTTATATTTATATCTCTGTTTAACCTGTTTTGTTAACCTGTTCTCGCAAGTCGTGTTTGTTGAGGGGCACCTTAAATTTGCCAATAATTATCTTATATTTGTACTAGTAATTACCTGAAATTTATACTAAATTCTATTTTAATTTGTGATTATATACTGTAATATTAGCATTTTGGTGTTATTCTTTATTACTGCCACCTGTGCGTGATTTAAGATTTTCTTTCAGGGAATTATGTGCTACTTGAGTTTACTAATTCTCAGTTGAATACCTGGATACACTTGTCGTTAATCGGTAAAGATTCGTTGGATCCCTTTTGGCTTTTAATTATTTGTTCGTACTTAAAGAGCTGCACTCCGTCTTCCTGACCTAGCCAGCTGGAAATTATATCCAAATAGTCATAAAGCTTGTTTTGTTTGAGAGAATTAGCAGACGGATCGATTTGGATGCTAACACTTCATTTCTCTTTTTATATAGTTTTTTTCTAATAACAGTTTCTAGAACAAGATTAAACGATGTTGTTGATTTCCTGTTTTAGATACGTTTCTGTTATGAATTCCTCAACCAACTTTCCATTTATTCTGGCCTATGCATTTGTTTCATTTAACGTCATTCTAACTAATTTAATTAAGGGATGATAGAAGGCAAAGTTTTTAATAAAACAAATAGTGCCGAAATTAATACAATAATAATGAAACCAGTGTCTTAAAATACTACTAAAATTGGTAATCAGAAAAAGACCAAGAACAAAAACATATTTACAGTAAATGAAATAATTAAATTTTAAGAAATTAAGTGTATATGAAAGGAAAGTTTAAATTTATGTGAAACAGTAAAAATATATATCCAACATTGTTTGTATATTATGTTAGAAATTATAACATATTCTTAAAATATGCTTTGAACAGAAAATATCCCAGTTACAAACTAACAAAGCAGAATAAAATTTTGCACTTGATTTTTCTATAGCGTGTTTGTTTTTGTTATTCATTATTTGTTCGCATTGGATGAGCAATCATTTTTAATCTATCTGTTGCCTGATAAAATCTGAAAATTTTTGTCCGTTATCACTAAAAAGCAAATTTTTTATCACAAGACAATCTGCTCTGATAATTGTTTTGAATGCTGAGCCAACTTTTTCTGCATAATCTCGCAAATCTTATCGCTGCAGAGAACAAGTGTTTAAAAAATTCTCATATTCTGGGTTAATAAGGAAAAACTAATCTCTTACGATACCTTTTGCAGCAAAGCAATGGCATCGCCAACAGCACCGTTGAGGTCTACGAAGAGCCGCCCTATACTGAGAAAACCGAAACTCTGCGCAAAGGCGGTTCATCCATGAGCCTTACCGGTTTGCTTCAAAATTTCCAGGACGGCGCCAGTACAGTGCTTAAAGAAAACCGAAAGCGACTGACGACTCTCACCTACATCGCCATCCATTGCCTCCTGGTAGCTTACTTTGCATGGGCAACCCATTATTTTATAGAAAACACATGTGGGTACCTTTAGAAGTAACATAACTTCGATTGTTTTATTTAAGAAGGCAGAACTTTGCATCAGGACAATGTTCCGTATAAAGTTACTCTTGGTCAGGTTGTTTAGCCAATTGCGATAAACTTTCTTATTTGTTCGACTTAAGTTATCTATTATTCTTGAGATTGTTTTAATTTTTCTCGATTGATCGCAAACGCGATAAATAAATAAAAACTAAAATTCCAACTTTCAATAGAACTATGTACTTGAGCAAAGCTTCATACCAAAGTGCCTATTGGTCAAATTAACAAGCAACTACTATTCTTCTTAATCCCGGTTAAGTTCATTTTTTTAAAATATTTCTGGATTTTTTCAGTACTGCAGCACCTAATTGTAAAGAATAATTATATTAACATTTTGGGTTCTTTTAAACTATCGAGCGCACTACTTGACAATTATTTTGTTTCATGCCTCTATCTTGTTTTGTCTAGATGAGAGTCTGAGTGACACGTCATGCACGGGCTATGGGTTCTTGATGATACTCTTTATTTTCATCAACTTTGGAGTAGCCTACTATTGGATAATTAAACCATTCATTATTCCTGTCCTAAATAGGCTGATATTGAAACGGTTATCTAAATTAATACATCAAACCTTAGCGATTAGGTAAGTACATTTATGTATATATCTTGTAGTTACTTGTAGATTTACGAATGAAAATAAGCTAAGTAAAGGGGCCAACCTTTTAAACTTTACGCTCTTACGAAATATACTTTTGATACAATCAATCTCGTTCAGTTTTCTAAGAAATCCTTAATCAAGTCTCTTTTTAATTAGTTCTAATTATATCACTTGAAAACCTGAACAGGCTTTCCATTTCAGATTAAAAGTTATGTGGAAAGAGCTTTTAAGTAAACTTTATGTAGAACAACCTTGTTCCACTAACACACTATCTTAATTAATGTGCTGATACGAATCTCGTGTTTAGCGAAAAGATTAAAATAAACAAGACCAGATGCTTTCAACAATATTTGAAATTGATTTTGATCGGTAAGTAGCCACCAAGTCCTGCAATTTTAAACTTGTCACATCTGCTGCTTACGAAGATTTCATTTGTTTGATAACAACCTTCTGTTGTTATTGATTTTAATTGTTTGTGCATTTCCTAGATTTATTTTCTATATGTAAATAGTAAGCGGTAAGCGCACCACCTGATGACTAGGGAAGAGCTTATTTTCTTAAAGCAATAACACTAACGCGAATTAAGACCATAAATAGCGTTTATTTTCTGGGAGCGGTATAAACTTCGCTGTATCGATTCCAAGCCTCACGTTTAGTCAATTTCTTGTTCAGCTTGCATAAGTTCCGCATATTATTTATTTAAAAATCTTTTGTAATAAGTTATGTAATAAAAAATTAAATGTTGTGTTTATTTCGAATCTTATAAATCCAATGCAATTAATATAATAGTTTTAAGTTAAACTCTTTAATAAACTTCCAAGTTTATTTTGCATATATGAATTAGTGTTATTTATTTATTACCCGTAGTTTTGAATTTACTCGAACCACGTATTTCTATCCTGGCATGAAATTGTCTTAAGCCTTGGTACCTGAACTTACAAGTATATATGATTTATTATTTCATTCAACCCGTTTACATTGTCTACTCCGTACAGACTGATCACTTTAGCATCGATTTTCTTACTTGTGCGGCTATTGAAGTCTCCCAACATTATGAACGTGCTGGCATTTTCAATGCCTGTTAATACTTCATTAACTCTCTCGACAAAAAAATGTTTGCTGGTACATGTTTATCGTCCATATTGGCATATACTCTAAGTAATCTTATTCTTCTGCCGCACATATGTACGATATATAAATTCACCTTGATAATGTTTTATTTATAGTCTCCCAATTTATAACTTTCTCCTTACATTTTTTGTTTATCAACACTGGAAGTCCACGTTTGACAAGACTGTCTTCTGGTACATTATTGAATACATGTATTCCCCAATAATTTCTAATCAATTTTCTATTTCTGATATGATAATATACCACATATCTCTCCTATTTCTCACCTCGTTTTCTATAAAATCCGCTCAAAGGCTTTATCTACATTATGTAACGAACGACTTTCGGGGTTGACTGTGTCATTGTTGAAGTCACGAGATTAGCAAGGTTGTACAAGGGAAGGTACAGAAAAGCACGGCAACTGAAAGTGTCAACAAAGCCAAAGGCGAAACTCTTCTAGAAATCGGAAGGAAGGAAGCGGAATTTAAGGTCAAGAGTCGTCGCGGTTGAGTGAAGAAGGTGCGGGCGGTGAGCGATTTTCGCATGGACAGAAGAAGATAACGCAGAATGTGGCGTATAGTTTGGGTTGATAGAATCAGTAATAAAGAGGTTCTTGAGAGGATGAATAAAGAATGTGAGGTTATATACACGATACAAAAGATAAAAATTGAGTATTTGGGTCATATAATGAGAAATTCTAAATATGCACTGCTCCAACTCATAATACAGGGAAACATTAAAAGGAAAAAGGAATGTTGGCAGGCGGAAGATATCATGGCTGAAAAATCTACGAGATTGGTTTAACTGCAGCAGCACCGAATTATTCCGAGCCGCCGTCAACAAAATACCTCCATTGAGGTGTTTATAAATCGCAATGGCTTCGCAAATACTTCTGCTAGAGAAGAATGGGTATTTGCAGATTATGAAAGTTTTATCGGAAAGGATCTTATGGCCGGTATCGCGTTGGTGTTCGGCGATAGCTAATAATGACACAAGACCCGACCTGAGACAACGCTGAGATAGGGGTTTTCCTAGGAAATCGTTCATTATATAATGACAACGGCCGTAGAAGCCTCCGATATGATTTTTGTATAGATTGTTTAGTATGTAAAAGAATTTTTACAAGGAATGGAGTACTAGTCCATCGCCTTAACCCCCCAATCTAGAGAATCAAGCAAATTTATGTTTCAAGGTGAGTATTTCCTCCCTACTCTCTGAATTGCTGGATTGCAAATCAGGCGATCTTCCCCCAATTCCAATAAGTATTCTTAACATCTTTCTATAAAACCATATCTCAATCTTTAATCTTTCTCATCATTGCCTCGGTCAGTCACCATGATTCCCCTACATAAGGACACATAGCACAACGTAACATGTTACGGGTCAAAAATCATTTATAAGTATTTATGTATTTATTTGCTCTATTCTTGATAAACCAAATATTATCTACAATATAATTAAAATATACTCAAGTTTCATATTGCAATGTATTAGTTTTATTAAAGAATACCACGCTATTTCCTACAACATTTCACGCTTCAAGGCATTCTGGTTGCATATCCTGGATTTCTCAAGGTTTTCCAAATTTTTGAGCTGCAGCTTATCTTTTCGGCCATTTGCCATTTTGTGCTGAATCAGGAAGGATGGAAAGTGAATTACAGTTGTAAAGTCAAATGTTCCACTTTTATTTGGAAATTTGGATATGGAGTTTCTTAAAAAGATATTCTAAATTTGTACCTGAGCGAGCATATGCTACAATTTTGGCAAAACGGAGCAGAACATCTTATTGGTAGGCCTAGCCTTCTTGTTTTATTATTTGCTTAAATTCTATGCGCTCCCTTTCTAGCTCCTTTTCTAAGGTATGAGCTAATACATTTTGTCATGTGAGCCAATGCCCTCCTTTTCGTTTGACGATATGTATGTTGAGAATTCCATTTCTGCCAGAGCCGAGAGTTACAACGTCAAATTGCAGTTCTAACACTCTCGCAGATACCTCGCTTGCGTTGTGGCTTATCAACATGGGGGCCAGCTTCCGATGTGTCTGTTTTTTACCTGGTAATCAGCAACAGGTTTGCTTTGTACTAATTTATTCCATGTGTTATGGAATTAGGTCACCTTATTACTGCGACCTTCACAACCTGTAATTGTGGAATTATTTTTAATATGTTTGTGTTTTCGTGTTAGCGTTGATGTATTCGTCAAATACCATACTGGCTTCTTGACTAACATAAATGCAGTATAATACAGAACTTATTTGGGTAGGGCATTCAGTATGCAGTTATTTTAAATTATTTTGAAACACTGGAGTCATTGTTTACTTTCAATAATTTTGTTGCAATGTCACGGTTAAATATTGGGATGTGTCTCAAGTACCATCCAAATTATTATTGCTTTTAATTTTGCCTTTTTGTGAAGAAATTTTGCATACACATTGAGATTTAAAGATTTGAGTATTCACTTCATGTTAGTGACCGATCACTCGGTTGAATTAAACTCAGTTGCTTCCCTACGTGCAAAATATTGAGTTAATAATTCTTTTTACCCGACGAAGTAAAACTGATGATTACTATTAATTAACTACTAAACATATTGTGGTTTATAAAGTGCCCTACCCTGAACCAAGATCTTGGGGTCTGTAGGACCATTCTGTTAATTATTATGAACATTTGAAGGTCAAATTCAATCCGAACACAAAAGGTTAACTAATAACATTATCGCAGCCATGCACTTTTACCGAGTAACCTACCGGTAATGCAAATTGGTCATTTTGTACTTCTTTTCACATTATTTATTTGTACTAAATATTCATGACTTATTGATGAATTTTATTACTACTCTTATTACTGTGATCTTGATTGTCGTGTTTTATTGTTTTGCTTTTACTCAGAGTCTTTTGTTTAATTCACGACCAGATCCAGCTGAGAAGCCGGCTGCTTTTGCTTCTCTTCTACTTACGGTCAGAGTGACGTAACAACGTTCGGAATTTAACTTCTTGTGAATGTTCCAATTGATAATTGACGATAGTGCGGAGGTGTATTCAATTGTTTCACAATCTAGCCTCAGTTGCCATGTCGGAACATGGTTACTGCTTATGCTCATGTATTTGATCTTATCGATTTTAATATCAAATTTTTATCGGAGGCTACCAGTTGCTAATGTATCCATTAGCTGTTTGAGCTCTTGCATATTCAGTAAATAATACGATATCATCAGCGCATTTGATGTTATTTAAGAGTTATACATATTGTTCATTGTCCAAGCCTTCTTTGAATGTGTATTCTGAATAAATACTAAATAGTACTGACGACAACACGCAACCTTATATTGCTCTACGCAAAAAATTAATATCTCTGGAGTAGTAATTGCAGTTAAATAAAGATTTTCCTGTCCCACCTGTGTCTCTAAACGCAAATTGCGTGGGCACTATCTGTTCTTTGCATGTTTTGTAAATTCTTTAATGTATGACTTTTGCAAATATTTTCAATAGATGGCGCATAAGATTAAATGTTCTATATTCGTGCACTTTTTGGTTCCAGCATTCTTGGGTATAAATATGAGCCGTGACTGAAGCTATTACTTTGGGTTATTACCAGTGTTGGTTAACCCTTTGATTCCCCCCGTCCTCCATAAGTTTTAAGAAGTCAGCTTGAAAATATTTGGATCTGGAGCCTAGTCGGCCTTCATTTGTTTCAATGTATAACTTTGTTAGTTCCAATATCCACTTCCCAAGGGCTTCTTTAAATATTTAGTGTAAGTTGAACTGCTAGCCTTCTCTTAAAGACGTTTATTTTTACGCCACCACGTCACACCTTAAGTGGATATGGAGTATGGTCAGTTTTTCGTGCGCCAAGCAAGCCTTGTTATGCAGACATGACTGACACTGACTTCACACTCTACGAAACGAATTTCAAATACTTCTAGTTTTATCTTATATTTTGGAGCTTACTGAACCATGTGTCAGACTAAGTTCTTCTTCTTCTGTCGGTTGCGCATTACTGACAATCGTGATCTCCAAAAACATTGGTGACCAAACACTTAGTTGTTTTTCCTTTTCTCCGCCAGCCTGTGTGATTCAATATGTGCTCCACTTCGGCCTTGACTCGCTTTTTTACAACCAGAGTAGTAGACTTATAATCGTTGATGTTTAACTGATTTTCTTGTTTCATCCGCCTTTCAGTCTGATGTCTCACAGTAAGGACAAGACAGCCACTTACCCGGCCGCCGCTGCTAGTTGTAATTTCCCTAGTACCCACCATATCTTAAAAATCCGCCACCTGGGGAGGCGCTCAATGGAAACTAGTAACCTCACATGTGGCAATGATTTCTACAATAAGCTTGCTGTAGTAATGATCAGTACTTTTAACTGGGAACGTGTCACACCCAATATCAACTTCAACAAACATTACGGTTAACCAGTTAAAACCGAAAATATGTAATCAGTTATGACCCAGAGTTACTTATCACTATGACAATGAAATGATAATCAGTCAAACAGAGGTAGATTAAAATAATCTGTACATTTAAAGCATCATAATAATAAGAATTTATTCATAAGTGACTACATTTTCTGCAATTTAATCAAAACCTTCGTGTTTTTCTTTTTTTTTTGCTTTGTCCGGTCAATTTTCGGTAGATGTTGCGATCGGAATTCATTTACTGGACTTTTCTCAAACGATTATCTCTAAGTTCCACTATTTTGTCTCAACTTTCTTCTAGCGTTTCTCATGACCTTACTTCACTACGTTATTTTCTTTACTTTCTCAACATTATGAAGCTTGTAGTTGCGCCTGCTGATACTTTACTTCTAGTTTTATCTTATATTCTGAAGCTTACTGAGCTATTGTCAGAGTAGGTTCTTCTTCTTTTGTCGGTTTCCCATTACTGACAATAGTGATCTCCAAAAATATTGCTGACCAATCTCTTTTATGTATCTCTACATTCAGCCCTCGCTAGAGTCCTATGAAACGATTCCCCCATTACTATCTGCATCTAATCCCACCATCTCGTTGGCAATCGGCCACGACAGCTTTGACACGCAGCTTGTATAATGTTGTCTCTGTGTTTATATCAATTTATGGGTTTCATAATACGCTTCGCTGGTTTGCTAGTTCCGTTTATAAGCTTTAAACCTTATGGATGTACCCAGATATTCATAATTGTTCACTCGTTACCATATCAGGTAAGCGTTTTATTTTCTGGGATTTCGACTACATCGTTATCTTACTTTTGTTGATGTTTATCTTCATACGCCACCTTTAAATTAGAGTGCTCCTTTACTCATTATTTGTTCTAATTTTAGAAGTACAAAATGTTATAACTGTAAAGGCTACACATTCCAGTGTCCTACCTTTTAATTGAATTTTTATGTTCTACATTCTTGTGTGATTCGATTAATGACGCCTATCAACAATGTATTCGGCGAATCTTCATGTTTTATTCCTTGTTGGATATTGAAGCTACATATTGCAATGGTTTAGTGACTTGTGTTCTTATTTCTAGTCCTAAGATTCGGTCTTCTATTTCTTCTTCTTTCCTGTTTAATTTTTCATCGACTACTTGTAACACTTCCTGTTGTATTAAGTGCCTAACTGTTTCTTTGAATCCCTCTAATTTTTGCTCTAAACCGTCGATTTTTGCTTATATTTCTTCCTTATTTTTGACTTGCATCTTCTCAAACTCCTCTTTCTGCATGCCTTTCCGCCCTATCTTCTCTCTCCTCTGCATCGCTTCGGATTGCCTTCTTTAACCTTCTTTCCCGTTCTTCGGCATCAATCCTGATTCCTTCTTGTATTTTCCTATCACGTTCTTCTTCCTTTCTCGCACGCTCTTCTGCTTCACTTCGGGTCGTTTCTCGCATTTCCTTAACGCTCTGTGCTGTATCCTCCATTTTCCGAAGTAATGCCTCTAGAATTCCATTCAATTCTATGTTTAGCTTTGAAGCTTGGGGATGTTGTGCTTCGACCTGATCCCCTTGTATTTGCTGTTCCGTCGGTGGCTCTTGTGTTTCGATAACCTCTTCGGCTTGATGTTCTCTTCCTTTTCTTCTTCATTCTTCCTTTGCCTTCTAGATCTCTTATCCGTCATTTTGCTAAATTTATCGTTAATCGTGTACAAATGAAAATGCTTGCACTTACGGACAAGTTACCCACACAAATAAATCTTTTTAGAATAAATTTAACACAATCTACCTATCCTGTAATAAATATGCTAGATAAATACACAGCTTGTGTTTATTCGTCATTGATACTGTGGTATGTTAGAATTTAGATTGCTGTTCCTTTTGTCACTTGTTTATTGTCAGCTTGACACAAGTTGTGTACTGTAGTTTTTAGTCGAATATAGCCTTAATTCCGAAGGTTTTCTTACTACAATTTATTCGACTAAAAAAAATTTTTGCATTATGGACAAGTTTTTACGACCTGAAAGATTCGATACAGATCCAAACACCGCTAAGGCTTCCCAAGAATGGATTCATTGGTTGACGACATTTGAAAATTTTGTCGCATCCATCGAGAAAGTTAGAGAAGAGGATAAACTGAAACTACTAATAAATTACCTAAGCCATTCAACCTACGAATTTATAACAAACTGCGATTCCTACAAGAAGGCGGTCAAAATTTTAACTGACATATACGTCAAACCTAAAAATGAAATATTTGCTCGCCATTGTCTTTCAACAAGAACTCAACAACCAGGTCAGACAATAGATCAGTTTTTAAATAATTTAATAAGCCTCTCTAAAGACTGCAATTTTCAAGCTGTGAGCGCTGAAGAGCATAGAGATAATTTTATACGAGACGCTTTCATCAATGAACTAAATTCCCCTCAAATTCGCCAGCGTTTGTTGGAAAATAATACTTTAAACCTAGAAAATGCTGTTAGTCAAGCAAGGGCACTGGAAACCGCTCAGAAACAATCACTAGCTTATTCTTCACCCGAATATATGACTTGTTCATCACAAGAAATTAAACCCGAAGATGATCAAGAGATATTACGTACCTCATCTCTTGCTGCATCTGCTGCTGCTACTGCCATGAATAGTAAATGCTATTTTTGTGGAAATAATCGACACCCACGAAGCATGTGTCCTGCTAGAGAAGCAATTTGCAGAGCTTGTTCCAGGCAAGGACACTTTTCTAAAGTCTGTCAAAATAAAAAACTGAGAAATAAGTCGACTACTGCGTCAGTTGCTCCTATATCTGGATTAATAGCTGCAGCACCTCAATGCTTGGCAAAATCATTAACGAAAATTTTTATAAATAATACTCCAGCTGATGCTTTGATTGACACCGGAATTTCGGATTCCTATCTAAGTGAACAATTCGTCAAAGAGCAGAATATAACTCTTTTCCCAAGCTGTGGTCAAATTTCAATGGCTACAACCTCTTTATGTTCACAAATAACTGGTCATTGCCTCGTTTCTATTAAACTTAAGGATAACCTTTATGACAACGTCAAAATACAAGTATTACCAGATTTATGCTCCGATGCCATTATTGGACATGACTTGTTGTCTCAACATTCTAAAATTGAAGTTAAATTTGGTGGATCAAGACCCCCGTTGTCAATATGCAGTTTAGCTGTAGCAAAAGTCGACCCTGCATCACTTTTTGGTAATTTATCTTCCGACTGCAAGTTCATAGCGACGAAATCCAGACGACATTCAGAAGAAGATGCACGGTTTATCGGAGCAGAAATAGAAAAACTTCTCTCTGAGGGAGTTATAGAAGAAAGCAACTCGCCTTGGAGGGCACAAGTGCTCGTCACGAAAAACGAAAACCATAAGAAACGCATGGTCATCGATTATTCTCAAACAATAAATCGATTTACATACTTAGATGCTTATCCTCTTCCAAATATTGAACAGATAGTTACGTCAGTTTCCAAATACGAAATATTCAGTACTATCGACTTACGTAGTGCTTATCACCAGGTCCCTATTCAGGAACAAGATAAAATCTACACAGCATTTGAAGCAAATGGACGATTGTATCAATTTACTAGAATACCGTTTGGAGTTACCAACGGAGTAGCATGTTTTCAACGAGTTATGGACAGCATTATTAAAAAAGAAAATCTGCTAGGAGTTTACGCTTACTTGGACGATGTCACTGTATGTGGAAACTCACAACAACAACATAATGAAAACCTAAAAAGATTTATAGAAGCCGTTAACAAATACAATTTAACTATCAACACAGAAAAAAGCAGTTTTAATAAGAAATCGATTAAACTACTAGGATATTTAATAGAGAATAAAACGTTGAAGCCAGATCCAGACAGATTAAAAGCGCTAATAAACATTCCTGTGCCTAAAGATTCCAGAGCGTTGCAAAGGGTGCTTGGTATGTTTGCGCATTACTCCAGGTGGATACCTAAATTCTCTGAAAAAATTCATAAACTCGTTCAAACTAAAACCTTCCCATTAACGTCTTTAGCTGTTTCAGATTTAAAAAAAATAATACAGGATATTTCCCAATCCGTAGTAATGGCCATCGACCCAAACATACCCTTTACAGTCGAAACAGACGCCTCAGAGCACGCCATTGCTGCTACACTGAGCCAGTCCGAACAACCAGTAGCATTCTTCTCACGAACGCTATCTAAAATTGAGCAAAAACATTCAGCAGTGGAAAAAGAGGCTTACGCAATCGTTGAAGCTTTACGAAGATTTTTTTTTTTTTTTTTTTTTTTTTAACTCATTTTATTAGCAATCAGAATAAATACAGTAATTCTATGAGCTAATTTTATGTTATTAAATTATTTAATAAAAGTCATGAGGAGAAAGCACCCACTGGTAAATTTCCTACTTTAGTTCGTTAAGTCTATTGGCCACTTTTTTCTTAGTCTTCTGGTTTCGGGTTCCTGGACTAGGACGTTGACTGTTATATTCGGGTGATTTTCAACAGTGTAATGGTGTTTTTCAGCTTTACTTTTTATAGAATCAGTTACTAATGGGATGTTGAAATCGTTGTGGATGGTTGCATTTGATACAAACCAGGGAGCATTGGATATCATCCTCAGGGTCTTGGACTGGAAGCGTTGTATTATTTCTATTGATGATTTGCTGGCGCATCCCCATAATTCACAACCGTAGATCCAGATGGGACGAATTATGCTTTTGTAGATTAACAGTTTGCTATCTATTGCAAGTGCTGAGTTTCTCCCAAGGAGCCAATATAATTTTTTTAGTCGTAGATCCATTTCTTTTCGTTTTTTTCTTATATGAGATCTCCACGTTAAACGTTTATCGAGGTGTAGACCTAGATACCTGACTTCGTCTGCCTGAGGGATCGGTTTATTGTTTAAGTAGACTTGCGGACACGTTGAGTGTTTCATTGTAAACGTGACTTGGACCGATTTATCCTCGTTTACCCTTACTTTCCACTTATTTAGCCACTTTTCAAGCTGGTTTAAATGTTCTTGGAGTAGTTCGGTTGCTGTGTTCGGGTCTTCATTGCACGACAGGATTGCTGTGTCATCAGCGAACGTCCCTGTACTTGTTTGCTCTGTGATAGGAAGGTCACTTGTATATAATAGGTACAATAGAGGCCCGAGCACACTACCCTGAGGGGACACCCGCATTAATTTTATATATCTGGGAGATGTCGTTACCGAGTTTGGTTTGAAAGAATCGTTTGTCCAGGTAGGAGCGCAAAAGCAGGTAGTAATGGTATGGAAGTAGTTTTTTTATTTTATACAATAAACCTCTGTGCCAAACCTTGTCAAATGCACAACTCACATCTAGGAACACTGCACAACAGTAAGTTTTGTCTTCAAGTGCACCGCGTATTATGTGTGTTAATCGATGGCATTGTTGGATTGTTGAATGCTGGGATCGGAATCCAAACTGGTGATCTGGTAGCCATTCACGTTGAAGTTCACTTTCATTAATGCGTTTTAATATTAATTTTTCAAGCAGCTTGGAAATTATCGGAAGTAAACTAATAGGTCGGAAGGATTTTATTTGAGTCGGAGGTTTACCCGGTTTAAGGATTAAGATAATTTGGGCAAATTTGAGTAATGATGGCCAGTATGCGAGACATAGTATTCTATTGAACAGGATTTGGAGATAACGAAGTCCTTTCTCAGGTAAGTGCTTTAATATAGTTCCTGTTATAAGGTCATGTCCTGGAGATTTTTTGTTAGGAAGTAGTTTTATTTGGGTTTCAATTTCGTGGATAGTGAAACTCTTTATTTGGGGTGATAATTGCAATGGAGTTTCTAGATAATGTTCAACCTCCTGGTCTGATTCATTAGAATTAGGTTCAAAGGTATTTTGAAGGTGCAGCGCGAAAGTTTCAGCCTTTTCTTTATCAGTTTTCGCCCATAATCCTGTTGCATCTTGTAGTGGTGGTATGTGCTCTTTGGGACGTTTGATCCCTCTAGTTGCCCTCCATATTGACTGATCTTGTACAGAGAGTGTGGTTGTATAAAGTTGAAAAGTTTCATTGCGAATCTGTTGAAGTCTTCTTCTTAGTTTGTTATTCAGTTGGTTAAATATAGTTTTGTCTGCAATGTTGTGACTACGCTGCCAGGCTGCCCTTGCTCTTCTTTTTTCCCTCACTATTTCCATTATTTCAGCTGGGATATTAGGTGTTGATTTCCAACCGGCTTCCTGAATAGTTGTTATTAAGTGGTTAGTTGCATATTCTAAGTCTTCGTTTGTTTTTAATGCCAGGTTCATGTTAAGATTTTCATTAATATGTGATTCAAAAGTTTCCCAGTTGGTTTTTATATTGCTGAGAGTAGGTGTGGGTTCTTTGTAAAGTATAGTTGCACTTACTGAGACTACTACGGGGGTGTGATCAGATGAAATGTCGTAACTGGGAACGATGTCCATGTAGTTTGAGGACATACCATGGGTGACAAAGAAGTCAAGCAGATCTGGTGTTTTATTGGGGTCAGTTGGCCAATATGTTGGACTGCCCGTCGATAGGAAACTATAATTGTTATCTGCCATAAGTTTGTATAGTTCTCTACCTTTTGTAGTTGTTAAACGCGAGCCCCAGTGTGTATTTTTAGCGTTGTAGTCGCCACCTGCTAAGAATCTAGGTCCTAGTTCCTCAAAATAGGGTTGGAACATTTGTTTGGATATGTTGTGGCGTGGCGGGCAATAAGCGACGGAAATTACTATTGGCATTGGAAGCATACGAAGATGGCGCCATTATTTGATGGGTAGACATTTCCGACTCATAACTGATCAAACATCTGTGTCTTTTATGTTTGATATGAAACATAACAGAAAAATTAAAAATGAAAAGATTCTTCGATGGCGTTTAGAATTGTCGTGTTACAGCTATGATATCGTATACCGCCCTGGAGCAGAAAACACAGTTGCGGACACTTTTTCAAGAGTTTGCGGTTCCAGCAGCGGAAACACCCTTTATGATCTTCATCAAGCATTGTGCCATCCAGGAGTAACAAGAATGACGCATTGGGTCAGATCTAGAAACCTTCCGTATTCAGTACTTGAAATAAGAAAACTCACTGCTCACTGCCCAGTATGTGCTGAAGTTAAGCCAAAATTCTTCAAGAACACTAATGCCCATCTCATTAAAGCAACTGCCCCATTCGAGCGATTAAACGTAGACTTTAAAGGACCATTACCGTCAGTAACACGAAATAAATACCTATTAACAATCGTTGACGAATACTCACGCTTTCCTTTTGCAATTGCTTGTTCTGACATGACTTCTACTTCGATTATCAAGTCTCTCAATCAACTTTTTTCCATATTTGGAATGCCCCGCTATATTCATTCTGATCAAGGACCATCATTTATGTCCAAGGAGTTAAAACCATATTTGCATGATAGAGGTATTGCTACAAGTCGTACTACTCCATATAATCCTGAGGGAAACGGTCAAGTCGAAAGGTATAATGGAATAATTTGGCAAACGATTTCGTTAGCTCTAAAATCCCGACGATTAAAAATAACTCAATGGGAGGAAGTACTAGGAGAAGCCCTTCATTCAGTTCGTTCCCTTCTCTCTACTGCAACTAACTGTACGCCTCATGAGAGGATGTTTCAACACCAACGAAAATCAACTTTTGGAAATTCCATTCCTTCATTTCTTTTGTCACCAGGCCCGGTCTTACTAAAAAACCATGTAAGAAATAAATATGACCCTTTTGTAGAGAAAGCTGAATTAATTGAAGCAAATCCACAATACGCCTTGATCCGCCGTCAAGATGGACGGGAATCTACAGTTTCCTTAAAGCATTTGGCTCCACAAGGCGATGTTACTTTACTAAAAGAAATTACCACTCCTCATAATGAAATAGAAGCTAATATTTCCGACCTTGTTCCTGAAGACAATGAAAATTCCAATGATAATGATCATACAGAAAGTTTGCATAAATCAAGCAGAACAAGGCGATCGCCAAAATATTTAGAAGATTACCAGCGTTATTAAATAGGGAGGGGTGAATGTGGTATGTTAGAATTTAGATTGCTGTTCCTTTTGTCACTTGTTTATTGTCAGCTTGACACAACTTGTGTACTGTAGTTTTTAGTCGAATAAAGCCTTAATTAGGAAGGTTTTCTTACTACAGTCTGTTTACCAGTGTCGCTAAAGAAAATAATCGTTTTACTGCGGCCAATGATGGCAAGTATAAATAAAATGAAAGAACTTTTCTATAATATTGTATAAAAAGAACACGTTCCCTTCCTGTACATCGAAAACTGTACGTTAGAAAACATAAAATAAAAGTAATTTATTCTCTTCATCATTATGCAAAACATCTAAAATTAATGTCAATGCTACACTTATTAAACAATCAACTAACGAACTAACCGGAAACCTAAACACTGCTCGGCTGCAAGGGTTACAAAACTACAATTACGCTTTTTATGGCGACTGGCGGCCACATGTCTAAAATTTGATAAAAATGTAGGTACCTATTGCGCAGTGGAATGTACTCGAATACCCGATAATGTATTCGAGTACACGGGTATGTACTCGAGTACATGTATATGCATCAAATACAAGGATCGGGTGGCCACTTAAGAAGGGCACTCGGCCCTATCTCGAAAAGTAATTGTCGTAAAGACTTGGGGTAAAAAAGTTTCTAGAATGGCCGCCATGGGGCGTAATCGCATTTTTGAATTTTCAATCCCGTTTTTTGAGAAATATTTTTATATTACAGATAGCTAAAATAGACACCGTTTTAAAGCTGAGATAAATTCAACTCTTTTTTGTTAAATGCTTTTTGCTCTATCTCTTAAGGGAAAGTGGTGGGGGGTGTCCGAACATTTTCGGAAAGAAATGTCAATAACTTCAAAATGGCTGAACGGATTTTGCCAAACTTGGAGTCGTTGAAAAGGGTTTTTCTTAGCCTATCAACGCTGCCTTGAGCGAATTGATTTAGATTGCTTGTGTCGCCGCTAGAGGGCGGTTTGCGACAACACTACAAATGAAATGGATTTTCTCAAAAAAATTAAATGCATCGATATCACTTTGATTGCAATAGAAGATAGCCAAATAAGGGTCTAACACGCTAGTGAAAACCGCCTTTCGATATTTCTTTCCTAACGTAAAATATCAGTAAAGGAATTTAAAACTCGAAATAATGTCGCATCTTTGGGAATATTTTCAGTATACCTGCCATTATTAAATTCTAATTATCGTTCTTTTAGCAAAATATATATAAATTTACTGTTAAAATACGAACATTATATTTAAAATGTCAATAATAATTAATACTCATTCAATTTGATTGACTATTGCCTTTCTGTCCACACGAAAAACTTTGACAGTTGGATGGCGCCTATCAGGATGCTCCATCGCATAGATTCTAACAAAAACAGTTGCGTTTTCATTGTTTTGAAAATAAACACGAAACATATCAAACACTTCTACAGGTGTACGCATTTTTTACAAATACGGCCACCAAAATGCACTATAAATAGCTGCAATCTTAATATGATTGACACTTAAACACCACCATTATAATTTTTGCTACTTTGTTTTCCAAAGCACACTTGCATTTTAAAAAATTCGAATTTCGTGTGGACAGGAGGCAATATTCAGTAGTTATATCCCTAGTGCATTCTGTATATTCGAGTATTTCTCGAGAACGCGAAGCGTTCGAGAGAAATACTCTAATTATACAGAATGCACGCGGGAAATATTGCAAGACTATTCCTCGAAGAAATGGCATCCTTTGTATACCACACTATTAATTTTTAAAGAGTTTTCAGTTTTCTTTCTGAAATTTCTTGTGTACCTAGCTGGTTTGCTTTTCTTCCCGCAAATACTCGCTATTGCACTTGTGCAAATACCCGGGTATTGCACTAGTGCAAAATATTCGCTGTATTCGATTCTGATTGGTTCAAATTTTGAAAATTGATTGCTGGGATTGGTTTATGTTATCTGAGGGGAATAGTCAATCATATTGAATGAGTATTAATTATTATTAACATTTTAAATATAATGTTCGTATTTTAAATTTATATATATTTTGCTAAAAGAACCATAATTAGGATTTAATAATGGCAGGTATACTGAAAATATTCCCAAAGATGCGACATTATTTCGAGTTTTAAATTCTTTTACTGATATTTTAGATTAGGAAACAAATATCGAAATGCGGTTTTTACTAGCGTGTTAGACCTTTATTTGGCTATCTTTTGTTGCAATAAAAGTGATATCGTTGCATTTAATTTTTTTGAGAAAATTCATTTCATTTGTAGTGTTTATAGCACCTCTATTTATAAATAGTAGCGACAACCTTTGATGTTGCCGCTGGGGCAAAATCACGTTGGTATCCCTTAAGTCCCTAGCATATTTAAAAATTGCCAAGGAAGTTGTATAATTAATTAAAATGTGACATTGACATTTGTCGTGATTTTATTTATTTTTTTCTTCGGGGGCAAATTCTAAGTCGAGGACGTGGAAATGCCACGGTGTTGTGTCGATAAGAGTAAAAATAGTGGCAGAAAAGGATTTCAGGTACTCAGATCAGTTATTTTTTCACTGTTTACACTGAAATTTACCGTTTAGTAACTTTTTGTATATTCATGTTTGCATCAGGTTTGCCCCAGGATGTCGCTACTATTTGTAAATAGAGGGGCTATAGTAGTGTTGTCGCAAAACGCCCTCTAGCGGCGACAGAAGCAATCTAAATCAATCCGCTCAAGGCAGAGTTGATAGCATAAGAAAAGCCCTTTTCAACA